>JASANH010000246.1:0-99847 GCA_030248295.1 Mesodorylaimus sp. YZB2_4
GAAACCGATCAGCATGGTTACGGACAGCAACTTGGGACACCAATTTAGGACGTGTCAATAGCTGTCCTGGAGATGTTCTATCCGTAGATTTAGGCGCGTCAAGAATTTCAAGTATTTACACCGCATCGAGTATCCATTGACCAGTTCATCCAATGTTTTCTTATCGTCATGAGAGTCGTAAACTTTTACAAAAATATGGGAAAAAGTTGTGTGAAAACTTTGTGGAGCCTTTTACAAAATTGAAATCCGCTCCATGAATCAAAAAAAGATTTGCCTTCGAATGAGAGGACACCTTGTCAAGCTCAAGAATAAGACAAGGAAGCAAGATGAAACATTTCACAAAACAGCTTTTGGAGGGGGGGATGGCCGAATGGGTCGACAATTTCTGAGAGGTTTCGCAAGCATTGGTCAGCATGCGGTCAGGGGGGCGGTGGGGTGAAAAAAATCGAGATTGCGTCAGGTCAACCCTCATGAATGACCTCATATGCGACAGGCTAGATGACCTTAATTGTGAGTCACAAGGGTGTTTGGTCTGTTGAGAAAATACCATGAATCTGCAGATGAAGAATTAACTAATCGCATCACCTGTTGACGTTGTGTACCCGTTTAGCATCAGTCTGGATGAAGTTTGCAAGGCGGGTACAACGTGCTTGATATAGCCAAAGTACACTCACCCTTGGTCCCCAGATTTTACACCGATCCTCGATCAAAATGCCACATTTCGTCTACGTCTCATCAATAACGCATTGGACTTTGAAGACCTTCTTTGAATCCGACCCCAGGCACCTTGCAATTAAAGTTATAGGCGCTCCCCATTGGCATGTTGACAGACGTCTATTCAGCGAGTGCTGGCGCATTTAGCACAGTATGGAAACGTCAGCTTACACCAGGCGCTCAATGATGAAGATGCGTCTTACTGACAAGCATTCTGCTGTCTGACCCCCTTTTTTCCTGCCAGCACGTTGGGTGTACTGATGGCAAGGACGTTGGATGTTTTTCGCGGCTAGATTAAGTGCTAGAGGTTCAGAATTCTGGCCACCCCTGTATAATCTGAATATCATATTCTTTTTTCGATATCCGACATCTTAAATTCAAGCGTGCACCTAGTCTTCAAATTCAAAATGGCGTGCACTTGTACATGAATTGATGCCCCTGACATTTTATGTCATATTATGGCATATCCGCAGAAGATTCTTTAACTGTAAGTACGCCCTACAGCAACTGCAAAACGAGCATCACAAAAAGGTTGCGACATATAACCAACGAAAAAATACTCTTATCTCGTGAATTTTTTCGGACAGGTTGTCCCAATTGACTCCCGCTAATTGTGAGCATGATGCAGTAGTATATGCGCCCGCCGTGCTGGCGCATAACATAGAAGCTAATCAACACTTCCTCAGCTAATGACCACTGGCTGGAGGGCCACTAAATGCGCCTAGCCCCGGAGGGGCGTACTAAGCTTCCTGCTCATAATGAGCGTCCCTTGCCACAGCTCACAGAACGTCGTCAGTCCTTTGAGACCCCGCTTATCACCGCATGACTAGCCATAACAGCTCACTAACCGGCTGGCTGGCAATCGCCAGTCCCTTGAGGGGTCTCGTATCTAGTATCTATGGCCGAATGCACAATGCTCACTTTCATCAAAGTGCACTTTGGCGCTAAAGGACACTTTCGAGCTCGATAGTGCACTTTCTAAAGTAAGGCCCGAAAGTGGAATGCACAATCGGCAAAGTGGAATGCACAATGCACACTTTCGAAAGTGCGCCCTTTCGTGGGCGCGGTAAAGGAACCTGCAGTTCGAATTTTGGCGATTATTTCGTGGATAAGTAGTAAAGGCAGGAAAATTTTGCAAACGGCAGTGAGACATCTACTCACGCAGGAGTTTTTGTTGTTTGCTTTCAACGACGTAAGGAGAATATCGCCTGTATAATTTTTACATTGATTGATCAACATTTGATCGCATTCATAAGACAACTAAAGCGGTACGATTGCTTTTTTGGTGCATTCATTTACCTTGGGTAGTAAAGGTGCCACGAGCATCGCGGCTGATGAAATTTTGTCTTAATGGGGCTTTATCACCCCGACGACATTTGCATGTTAATTTAGATGGAATCGAAGACAAAACGTACAACGCCATTGACCGATGGGGAAAAGCTTCGACTAGCAAAATACGTTCTAGACAATAAACAGGCGATCATGTGCCAAGATGGCGTGCCCGAAGCTAACAAAAAGAAAATCGATGCGTGGAAATCAGTAAGTTCGTACTTGTTCCATGTGTGAAATTAAGACTGCATTCGAACTTTGTTCAGATCACTGATTCTATGAATAGTCGATCGTCTTGTGAACGAAGTGCAAAGCAAATCAAACGTGCGTGGGAGAATATGTCTTCAGCTAGTCGGAAGGAAATTTGTGCATGGAAAAAGGCTTCTCAGTTAGTTTATATTTTCATCAGTCAATCTTTTAAAAGCAATCTAGCTGGGTGTGCACTTTTTAGTGCCACGGGTGGTGGTCCACGAAAAAAATTGACTGCTCTTTCCGAAGTAGCGATAGAAATTTACGGCGAAGACAACGCGATCCTTAACGGAATCGATGGATTTCAGTCATCTACTGATCCGCGACCGGCGCTGGATCGGCTTCAGCAGTCCTATGCTTTCGATGATGACGATGGCATGCCGCTGGAGGATATAGTAGATTCCGCGCCACCGCTGTCGGGTAAGTGACTGCAACTCCACACTCGTAGCTACATGTGTGTTAACGGTTTGTGCGAGTCAGAGTAAGATGAGATAACCTGAGTTCTCCCTCACATAGAGACGCCTGAAGAAGATACGGATCTGCTTGTCACTTTTCGCCAGCAATCAACGCTGAAAAGATTTTCCAGGCCAGCCACGCCCCCGTTACGCACGGACAGAGGCTCACTGGACTCGCTTGTCCGCCCAGGTGAGTGAAAACGTCCCATGATGATTTAATTACCGCACGTGTATACCATAGTTAGCCCTGTGTAGAAAAAGCGGTAGGTCTGCTGAGCAGTACGTTATCGGATAAATTAGAGCAAAAAGAATTCGGTTTCTTGTGGTGCAGGTTTATCCAAGAACCAAATAAAGGGCCTGGTATTTACCATATGATATTCCCATTCTTGCAGGTATTAGCGAACACAGGCTAAGTCAATGCTGAACTGTTTCTTCCATCGCAAGGAACCCGTTTTCGTCGCAACGAGTCTCTTTTGCTGGCTCTGGTAAGTCAGTATTGCATTTTGTAGTGACTGGTCACGCTAACATATGATTCTCTCTAGATGATGGAATGAGCATCATGGACGTCGATAAGGCCAACAAACCCTCTACATCTTCTGGTTGTACAAGCCGGGAACCAAAAAAAGAGCCCCGTCAACGCGCCAAACGAAGGAAGAGATGATGTGTAAGGTTTTGGATTTGGAGGCACGGAAATTAGAAGCTGAAACAAAATATTTTGAGCTGGCAGCTAAGAAGCTTGAATTGGAGATCAACGAAATGTCGCACAGACATAGTGTAGCAGGTGACGAAGATAACGGCTATCAATTCTAACAATGTGCTACGAGGTTTTTTCCGTCTTGGATTTGAGTAGATCAATTCAAAAAACGTTTTTCACTAAAAGAATCTAGCTGCGATGAGTTCACGAAAACGAGCACCTGACCCGTTACCCCGATCAGCCACTGCACCAACCGTCTCATCGTATTCATCAAACGTTTCATCTTCGAAATCTGGTAAGTTTCTAGAAAGTGCGAGATTATGCAACATGGCACAGCACGCGATAGCCATCGACGACATGGCGGGTGATTTGGACCGCATCTCGCTGTGTAGAATTAAAAATCTTTTTTTCCATCTTCCATACACTTGCTCGATCAATACGCGAGTCTTCTTGTGGGCTGTGTTGAAGTTTCGACTTTGCGAGACGTTGGATGCGTCTGGAAATGGCGTTAGCAGATTGGGTGTGCATGCGAAGCCAGAATCGCCCTATAGCCAGTTCTCGCCTGGCAACGCCTCTATTAATGTCCGCTAAAAATACAATAAGAATGGACACTGTGCTTGTGATATGAGATCACATACGGTCAGGGGTCCATTCCAAAAAGACTGTCATATAAATTTTCTTTCGGCCCTATTCCTAAGCACTCCTGAAATGACATTCGTGCTACAGCTATGAAACGATCAGCCATACTTACCACGTTAGATTCATTGAAAACGCGTGCATCGTGAGCATTACCAGGCCAATTTGCGTAAATATGAATGAAAGCGCCACGATGATCGCATATGCCTTGAACGTTGGTGCTGCAAAATCCTTTGCGATTGATGAACACTTCCTTGTTTGAAGAGAGCGTCGAAATTCGAACATGAGTACAGTCAACAAGTTCAATGACATTGGGGAAATAAGCCACGTCGTAGAAGTGCTCCTTGATGCAATCAATATCATTTGCACTGGGAAACTTGACAAACCGATTGACTCGAAGGATTAAAGCTTTCAGGAATGGATGCACGTGTCGACACGCAGTGGCTTGATTGATACCAATGGTGTCACCGACAACGACTTGGAAAGAATTAGTGGCCAAATATCGCAAGCCAATGATAACTTGATATAATGCTGGCAAAGCTCGGCTCCGACCTGTTGGATGCTCTACCTCTGATCTGTAAACAAGGAAAAACTATTCCTAATAATTCGCGTAACCAAAAGGCTCTCTGACCCAACAGGTTTCTTGCATAGCAGCACTTGGCCTATTCCACATTGCCGCCTAAATGTGACCAGCTGATTGCCAAAGTAGTTGGACCCGTGAAGCAGCAGAAAGACAATTTCGCCGTGACGTGTTAGCAAATTGAGTGTATCGTATTACTCAATAATGTCTATAACTCATCATCCCACAAACATACTGATCAAGAACAGGCCGATGGGTCTATCGATCAAGAACCGGTGGATCGATCCGTTGACCAAAGCTCCACTGATCGATCCGCTTATCAACCCTGACTATATTTTCCAACCGCCAGTCAGGCCCAGTTCCTTGCCACTGGAGGCGATCAAAGGGATGACAAAGTATAGTAGGTCCATGGCAATCTCAGAAAACATGGCATTTTACTGTTTTTTGTGGTTTTTTAGAGCTGCCCCAAAGGTGAAATACAGTAAAACCAACATTTCATAGTTACCCTTGAGCAAATCAGTCAATTCGATGATAATGTCTTTTCCAAATCGATAGCGCCTGTAAATTTCATTTTCTGATAATCCGCTAAAGGGATCTTGTAAATCTCAAAATACTCAAATCGATATTAGACGCTCGCTGTTATCACTATCATCCTCAAATAATTCCCGAATATACCAACGAGACATCTGAAATAAAACAGGAAATAAAATGTTGGCGTCATCAAATTCGCTATCCCTTAAGACCAAAAAATGAAAGATAACTTTTATTACCTCGTAAATCAAAATGAACTACCGCAACCGACGTTAACCGACAAGATTTTTAATCATAAGCACGACCACCTCGAAAGAGCATGAAAAATCCTCTCAAACAGGGATGCTTCAAGTGCTAGAGTGAGGACGAAAGAGCGCTCCCCAACGCCCTTTCGCGAAAGTAATCCTCAAAGTGCACTTTAGACGAAAGTGGGCATTGTGCATAAGGCACAAAGACGAAAGTAAGGTCGAAAGGGTACATTTTCCGCGAAAGTGAACTTTCGGTCGAAAGTGAGCATTGTGCATTTGGCCTAGTCACTAGCTGAGCCTTATCAGTGATTAGTCATTAGCTGGCCCTTATTCTTGATTGGCCATTAGCTGGCTCCTATCAGTGATTAGTCATTAGCTGGTCCTTATCGGTGATTAGTCATTAGCTGGTCCATATCGGTGACTGGTCATTAGCTGGACCTTATCAGTAGCTAGTCATAGCTGAATCTTATCTTAGCTAAGCAATATTTTATTAGTCGTAAGCCGAATCTTGTTAGCGATAGCTGACCGCGACAGCTTGCCCACCGCAATTAAAGGCATTCTTAAACACGTTCCGTCATCGTTACGAAAAATGAGACATAGTGGCGTGTCTATGTTTTAGTAGACATGTCGGAACATGTCTAAAAGTGTCGACACTATTCACTCTTGCCTGGCGACCTTGGACCCATCTACATCTGTCTTGACAGCCTTAAGCCAGATAATAAGAAAATAAATAACTCACAAAATTTCGAGCCAAAAACAGTTGACGTCACGCCTTGAAAGTAGTAAAGATAGTGTTGATTACTGAAATGCATTGTTTCATTGCATCCGCTTATCGTTAGACAGTTGCCAGCTTGTTTTGAGTAATTTTCAATATGCTCAAGATCAAATAGAATGTTTCGATTTGGTTTTATAAATATAAAATATTGTCAAGATTGCATTATATATACGAAAAAATACAGCTCGAGTCCAATGTGGCCAATGTTTATCACAGGTGCTTGGATCTTCGCAGTTCGTGGCTGCATATTTTGTGCAGAAATTGCATACAGCATAGTGCCTTCCAGGTTTATGAGGGCGTCCGCAACAGGATTAATTTCTCTACAATTGTTGGGCATACATGGGCGGTTAGGTCTATCACAGTCGTCCGTCCACACGGGAATTCGTTCATGCGTGTCCGTATATTCTGAAAGCCCATTGACCATCCTGACCTTCCGGATCCATCACACGGCGGCAGTATCGAGAATGGCACGTAAACGAGACCACTTGCCAATTTCGATCTTTTTGTTCAGAAATTGAAGGAGAGCCACACTTGCATACCCGCATAAACTCGACGCGAGACATTATCAACAATGCCCATGTTCCAAAAATCTAGGCTCTCCTAAAACAGACCCTAGATGTTTCAAGGATTCTTTGGGGCTATCCCTAAGAAATCCGATGAAACTCCGGATTTTCTCAGGGTCTAATTCCTACGATATTTAGATTCTAGAAAAGAACACACGTTTTTAAGGCTCAAGGCTTAAAAACGTCTTTTTTTCCTTGGGGCCTTTAATGCCCTGACTTTATCAAGGGCGCACAAATTCTTTGATTTTTCTTGGGCTTACATATATAACACGCATAGTCGTGATTGTGGTAATAAAAGACACATATTACCAGTTACTAGACTCTTGTTGGGTGATATCGTCAAAGCCCAGCCCGCAAGTAGGCATACTAGAACAATAATTTGACTGAGAAGACATTTACTGTTGTTTTTTTTCAAACTGTTTTTAAGTGTAGTAGCAAACGGTGGGCAGCACAGTAGTTTGATTCATATAAAAAATCAGTCATTCTCAAACGGCAGCACGCTAGTCGCATACAAAGCACCATTCAAAGTCACCAAAACAAAATTATAAAGAACATCTTCGATCTCACAAATGAAAAATAGCTTGTGGAACGCACACGTTGAAAACAATTGCCATACAAACCGTGGTCGTACAAAACACGCAATCTTATTGACTGGCGAGGACAAATAATTGATTATGGGCCCACAGCACTCGTACTTGCTATAAGCTAACAGAAATGTCCCCAAAGACTTTTCAAGTTGATGCTGGCTAATACTTAGTGATCTCCAGTGAAACTGGATTACGATTCGGAGGCATCCTAGTCGCGACTGCAATCAGAAAAAGCGGAGGATATCCTAGGGCGCATTATTCCTGGGGTTTGACGCCATTGATTCGCATCCGTATTTTCGCCTATCGTCCAAAAGCCGTTGAAGCACCAGTAAAGCTGAAGCAGTGATGACTTCTGGACGTGTCCAGCTTTGCGGCGAGCCGACCAGTAACATCCGTGAAATTTTGTTTTCGTACTTGAAAAATACGCCAATTGTCAACTTCAATGGGGATGGAGTCTTCAATCCGGTACCATATTTGGCGCATTTCTTAAACATAGCCACCTTGACATTATCTGGCGCATTTTGCAGCGGGTGGTTAGGCCTGATACCTGCTACTGTGACGAATTTGATCATGACAGATAGGGATATCTCGGGTTCATACGTCTTCGAATTTATTGCTGTTCACGAAAATGTCGAGGTACTAGAACTGAAGGACTGTCCTAACATCACAGAAACGGCCATGATCCATGTCGAAGAGCGTGTGAATGCTAATCGCAGGGCTGGCTTGCTGTCCAAGGTGGTCACGAACGACTATTTTCCCTGGATTTACACAATCTCGAGCTTTAAATTCAACAAGACATCGGAGAATATTGTTATACCATCAAGTTTTATCAGAATTTGATCGTCGTGATTGTGATGAGAATGTACATATGCGCATATGGGTTTCGTTTTCGACGACATTTCGGATACTCTTAGTGAGCCAGTGTCATTCGATGGTAACTTTGGAGCTGAAGCAGCAGACGAAACTGATGGAGTGGAGGGACTTGAATGGTATGACACAGACGAGGGGGAAATGGAAGGAGGAGAAGCGTGGGGAGAGGAATGGGAAGACGAACTATGGGAAGGCGAGGTCCAACCTTTGAAAGAGGGGTGTAATAGGTACCTTCAGTGGTTGTCCTTTTTGCATAGGACATCTAGTGTGCACGAGGCACAGACTATTGGTTAGACATCAAGCGTGCACACGAGGCACGGACTATTTGTCAGACATCTAGTGTGCACATGAGGCACAGACTATTTGTCTCCCTTCCTGGTCAGGGCCGAGCGAGGCCGAGAGGCCGAGCTGACTGGTTCTCTTAACATGCGAGGGGTTGATATGACTAGTCCTTGGACCCGGGCGTCGTCTATATAAAGGCCCTGCTCCTTGCCTGGGGGATCAGTCAGTCTCGATCAGTATTCCTCGACGACCTGACGTTTGCAGCTGGCTCTTCGATCCTGCGTGAGCCCCATCTGGTCCGGCGTAAAGGACGCTAGTAATAAACTATCTCGGTGCCTGGGCTGCGTGGCTTGACTCGAACCTTACACCACAGTGCAGTTGGTTCAGTGTACTAGCACGAGGACCCGACTGTTTCACTGGCGTCGCGAACGGTCACGTCTGCTTTTGATTGCAGCACGAGGATCGCCAGCTCCTCGTTGGTCGTCTGAGTATTTGCCGGCAGCACTTATTCAGCGCCGAAGATTATTACGCACGTCATTAGTTGTTACTGATCATCTCCGTCGACGGTACCACCGACGTGCTGGTTGCACCTGCTGACAAAAGTTGGCAGTTTTTGCTGTAAGTCAGCTGAGTTTTAATTCTGCGTGTGTTTTGCGTGTCTGGTTCCATAGGGACCAAACGCGATTTCTCTTTAGATTTGCGTTAGATTCGTGTGGTTCGATTTATTTTCCGTTTCCATTTTTCGACTCACACGTTCGTCCCAACGCCCAACCTTTAACACGCCTGTTTAGTCTGAACATTCCATTGAGGTCTGTTTTTGACAATTGCTCATCGATCAAAGCACCATGTCTCACGACTCTGGTGCTCGTGGCCGTGGCCGTGGTAATCTCGTTCCGCCTCGTCATGGCTATAATACACGTCAACAACTTCGGGCTGTCCCGCCAGTTGTTGATCGTTTTGCCTCTACTCGTAATGTGCCGACGATGCAAGATAAATTGCACCGACCTCAGACTGGTTTGCCTAGTGTGCGAACACAAAAACAGCCTAACGACGTTCGTCTGTCTTCAGTGCCTGCTCCGGCTACGTCTCAGGCCACAGCAGCTGGCACTAATCCGCAGCCGACGAACATTATTCCGCCTGTTCAATTCCCGAATGCTGGTGCCCGAGATTGGATCGCCGACTTGGTCACAGGTTCGCTCCTTCGTGGTCCGAATCGTCCACCTGGCCGAGTGGTCCCCGAACAAGAACAAAATGTGGCACCAGCTGGCGACGACAATGCTGTAAGTAATGATATTACAGTGGCTACTGCGCATGCTAGCACGGATCCGCCAGAGGTGCCCCTAGTGCAGCATCTGCAGCACCTGATACAACACCGCACCTAGACCTACATTAGAGGCGTCCGTCTGCAAGACAAACGACTGCTTGAAGTATGGGGAACTCAAGATTGGTTTCGAAACCAAGGCTTCCTTCAAAGCTAGAAAAGCTTCCTGACAACCGCTATCTTAAACGAATTTCTGATCTTTGCATAATAACTTGTACAAAGGCATCGCAATCTGAGCGAAATGATGGATGTAATCTCGATAGAAATTGCACATGCCCAAAAACCTCCATACGTCCTTCACGTTCGTTGGACATGGAAAACTTCTGACTGCTTCGGTCTCAGTCGCATCACAGTGAATACCGTCCTTCGACACAACATGGCCCAAAAAAGGAACCTTCGACCTACCAAAGCAACACTTCGACGGTTTGACTTTTAAACCAGCTCGCTGCAACCGCTCTAACACGTGCCCAATGTGCACCAAGTGCTCATCGAAGGTCCTACTGAAGATGAGAATGTCATCGATGTAAACGAGACACTCATGCCACTGCAATCCTGACAAAACAACTTCTAACAATCTTTGACACGTCGCGCCCGAATTCACCAATCCGAAAGGCATAACCGTGAATTCGTACTGACCACCTGGCGCTGAAAACGCTGTCAACTCACGAGACTCTGGGCTAAACGGGACTTGCCAACACCCGCTTTGCAAATCCAAACTCTTGAAATACTGTGCACCACCCAGCGCATCGAGTGCTTCATCAACCCTTGGCATGGGGTATAAGTCCTTCTTTGTCACTGCGTTCAAAGCGCGAAAATCAACGCAAATTCTAGTACCGCCATCCTTCTTTGGAACTGTCACTAATGGAGCGGAAACTGGACTGCTCGGGGGCCTCATCATGCCATGATCCAACATGACCTTCATCTGACGCGCAACCTCCGTTTCCTATCTACCTGGGGAAAGTTGTTACCAAGTCCTTGGAATTTACATTTTTACTTAAAAAGGCGCGATTACCTAGCACTGTATTTAGCTTATGCAGTAGCTTGAGCGCCACACGAAGGTTACTTTTTTTAGGGTAGCGAGTTGACCAGTGGTTTTTTCGAGTTGGAGAAGTGTTAATTTCGAGAGTTTTCATTGGTCTACAGGATTTTTTGGGTGAGTGAATCAATCTCTCGCGAACTCGATTGCATGCATAGAGTTTTATATGATGGGAGGAGTTCCATCGCAGCTGGTATGTTTTAGGTAGAGGGTTTTGTCGCTACCTTTTTTGGGCTATTCAGATTGTTTTTGGGTCTTAATCTTTTTACTCGCGCTCTCCCCAGCTCTTCCGCATAGGCTCCATGCGCTTACTGATGCACCATTAGGGCATAATTTGCGAGCAGCCATCAGCTGTGGGACTCGCACTATCAGCAGTACCCGCATGCAGTATTAGAACATAACTTGCATGCAGCCATCAGCTGTAGGATATGACTCGCATGCATCAAGCTACCACTTTCTCCGACATGAAAACCCAAATCGAAGCTCACGCCTGCAGTTTCTTCTAGTTGTTCATATTTCTGCAGTGATGACAGTAGGCTTTCTCTAAAAACACAGTGGAAACTCTTCTTAGCTCTTCGCGCCTGCATTTTCTTTTCGTTGTTCAATGTTGTGCAGTGATGACACTAAGCTCTCACAAAAAACACAGTGCAAACTCTTCTCACCCACAGTGTCTCCTCTGTTTTAAAGTGATGACACAAGGCTCTCTTCACATATACAATGAAAATCGAAACTCTTCTCGCTTGTGGTTTCCTCTCATCATGCAACCCCGGAGGTGCGATGTTAATTGGCTTCTCTGAGCAACTCACAATGACAGCCTGAGCTTGCAACGCTGCTCTAGACCTTATCTTTCTCTTCAACGGCCTAATTCAATCTTTTTAATTGATCTGCAGCACCATGTCGGTTTTGAATATTCACTCAAAGTTGTTACATTTTTAAGTTTCAGTCAGTTTGTGTGCGTTCAGAAAACTCCTGATTGTCTAAAGTAATTATTTCGGGGCGATCTCCCGCTTGGATTTGGATGAAAGACTATTGTCGGACTAGTCGAATACAGGAAATAAAGCAGGTGAGTGTATTATTTTCTTGTGTTTAGGTGATGCCAACTTGGTGCACGACTGGGTTCATGATCCCACTTTCCGCTTTTGCGCATAGCATTTCTGCGCATTTTGTGCTCCTTGCGCTTTCGTAGCATTTAGTAGGACGCAGCTCGCACACAGCATGCTGATGCGCCATCTACATATAAGAACATCAATCGTAACTCTTCTTACCTGTTGCTTCTTCGTAGGATGCTTAGACAAAGATCGGGCGATAATGACGAAGCAGTGATGCTTATGGGTTCAGCGAAACATCGGAACAGCTAGCTTCACCAGTACCGGCTCCTCAAACTCGGCGTAATCGGTACCATTATATTTGCCCGTACTGTTACACTACGACGAATCGTTTGCCGCGCCATCTGAAAACGTGCGCTAGGCGTCTGGCCAAAGGAAAAAGTGAACAGCAAGGAAAAAAGAAAGCGAAGAGAATGGCAATAAAGATTCAGAAACACATCCTGGTTAAACATGGCGAATTGCAACAATTAATCAACATTGAAGATCCCACTGAGCGTTTTAACTCGACAAGAAGGTGGTTGGAAGCCATGGGTCATGTCATCACGCCTGGCGAGTTCAAACCAGCGAGACCAGCCGTCGTTGTTCCAGCGATTCCAGAACGCGAGCAGGATGGCTCACCCCGTAGAAAACGCCAACGTATTGTGTCCGGCGAGGAAGATGATGACAGCGATGTCAGTGATGCCGATTTGGCACAAAAAATCAGAAAGACCAAGGACCCGTGCTTCACCGATCGGCAATTGGGTACTTCGTATGATGAAGGAACGCGTCGACGACTACAGGAAGGAGGCCTCTACGATAGTTGTAACAACGACAATGATTTCGCCATTAAATTAGCGGCGCATATTGCGAAAGTTAAAGGCGCTCCCAACCCGCAGTTGTTGGAGAATTTTTTTTGATTGCTGTGCTTTCTTTTTAAACAAGCCAGCTTGAAGCCGTATCGAATCAACCGCACCAAGATGGAGATCTCCGTGGTAACGCAACGCCGTGTGCGGCGATTCTTTCGTCGCTTGAACTATTGCAAAGTGGAAGGCGAAAAGATTCGTAATTTTGAAAAGGCGGCAAGTTTTCTGATCAAGTACATCGTCGCCACGATGACTTACTCAAAGTCGGCTCAAAGCGCAACGACCAAGAAGATCAAAGAGCGGAAGAGAGCCAAGATCGTCAAAGAATTCCGTAATCCCGAGCCGGATGCTTTCAATCGTGTTCGCAGTGTCGTGACCAACGAGCGAGTCAAGAACGAGTTAGACAGAGTTCAACGCTCAGTTCTGAGCGATCCAACAGTGCTGGATTTAAAGGATTACCAATTCATCGTCAAATATTGTATGACGATTCTATCAATTCATTACGCTGATCGTCCGCAGGTTGCGATGAATTTGAAATTGGGCGAATGGAAATCGCGCCAAGTTAATTCAACCAATTCTAACTCGGTGAATTTTGGCATCAGATAGCACAAGACCGCCAGTAAGCGCCATTAAACAAGTTCAACTCGATTTGGACGAGGCAAAAACGTTCGATTTCTACGAAAAACATTGTCGAACGCGTCTAATCGCTGGACACGCTCGTGAAAAAGAGATGAAGAAGCCAGACGCGCCGTTTTTCTTGACGTTTCAAAACAAAAATGGCTACACAAATGCCACTCGTGAGGTGAAAGAATTTCAAAGAAGCTGGGGAACGGGAAAAGTTTTTACATCAACGCAAGCTCGGCGTATTGTCGCCACGGTCAAGACGCACTTCACTCCCGAATCGGCCGAAGCCAGAGCCATCACTGAGTTGGCCGGGCACTCTGCCAACGAAGCCAGGCGAAGTAACGAACATCTGCGGCTCCAACAAATCACTGCCGCATACGCCGGCCTCAAGCGTTTGGAAGAACTGGAAGCTGCGCAACAAGAGCAACAGCAACAACAACAGCAGCATCAACAACAGCAGCAGCAACAACAGCTTCAACAGGAAACGGATGAGCCGATAGCGGACGTTGCCAGCGCTGTTGATCCTGCCACGCAAGAGTCAGCCATTATGACGCAAGAAGCCGAGGAATACCACCCCTCCTTCCGGCAGCCATCGCCCAAGTGAGGGGCGGAGGTTGGCTACGGCCGAGCCTGTCTGGGTGGGCAGGACGACTTCCCAATCTTGTTCAGTCTTCCTTCCGGACTAACCTGTCTCACGACGGTCTAAGCCCAGCTCACGTTCCCTATTGGTGGGTGAACAATCCAACGCTTGGCGAATTCTGCTTCGCAATGATAGGAAGGTCCGACATCGAAGGATCAAAAAGCAACGTCGCTATGGACGCTTGGTTGCCACAAGCCAGTTATCCCTATGGTAACTTTACTGACACCCCTTGCTTCAAACCCTCAAAGTCGAAGGGATCGATAGGCCACGCTTTCGCGGTCTGTATTTATACTGGGAATTAAAATCAAACGAGCTTTTGCCCATTTACTGTACGCGAGGTTTCTGTCCTCGCTGAGCTCGCCTTAGGACACCTGCGTTACTTTTTGACAGATGTACCGCCCCAGTCAAATTCCCCGCCAGTCACTGTCTTCGGAGCGAATCGCACCTGATCCGAAACCAGTTACTTGGCACTAGAAACGCGAGTCTTTCGACTCGCTTTCCGCTTTACCGAATAAAAAAAGAGACGATGAAAGTAGTGGTATTTCACTGTCGGCCGAAGCCTCCCACTTATGCTACGCCTCTCATGTCCCCTCTCAGAGACTGACTAGAGTCAAGCTCAACAGGGTCTTCTTCCCCCGCTATTCTTTCCAAGCCCATTCCCTTGGCTGTGGTTTCGCTAGATAGTAGATAGGGACAGTGGGAATCTCGATGATCCATTCATGCGCGTCACTTTACGCATTTATGGGCAATTCGGCCGAAGGCTGGTTAGAGCGAGGCACCTCACTCTATACCGCTTGAATCACGCTGAATCATTATGGATTAACGGATTCCCACTGGTTTATCTGACCTTAGGAAGCGTACGGCTACTGCTCCGCCATTCCGAGCCCAAGATCTTATAAGGCTCGGATTAACTGAAGGTAATCCAAACGAACGAAGTTGGCGATTAGTGCACAGCCGTTTTCTACTGAGTGGGCAAGCCCACTGGTCATACGTTTGAGACTGTAGATCCCCGCTATATAGGGTCTGCGTCTAAGCTTTCCACTTGTATTTCTACTAGCGTCTGTTCCGTATCAAGCGTATCCATCCAAAGTCAAGTCCGTTATCCGATTCGTAATTTCGCTTCACAATCGTACTTTCGCTCCTCTCTTTAACTGACGATTACTGGGTATCGCGCAGTGGGCCTTTATTATAATGCCCGAACCGATGACTGCACTCCGTTCTAAGCGCTCGATAACCGAGCTGAGCTTATTCCTAGGTATGGAAAGTTCCGCCAAGGTCGCAACCAGGCGCTCAGTGACTTCTCCGCAGGCTCTGATGACTAACGGATGAACGGTAACTACGCAACCCCAGTCACGACCTAACTCGCAAGCTAGGCTGTCACCTGGGAGAAAGTGACCGTTCAATAAAATATGGTCGCCTTTCAACATGGAATTTTCAGCATACTTGGCGTATTTACGACATTCTTGCTGACGCAAGTTAGTGAACCAAGACACTGATACTTCCATTATATATATCCGTTTTCCTGCTTATCTATCAATACGATATCGGGACGATTATGTCCCTGTCTATTTAACAAGACTGTAGTGCGGCGTGAGGCAAGCAGTTCCATGCTTTGATTGAGATAATTTCTCTGCCTGTTTTATAAGTATTTTTATGGAATTCAAATCAACGTACCTCGTTCTGATGCTGATGGCATTCGCGAGATTTTCACCTCCCCCCCCTCCTTCCGTATACATCTGAATGGGTCTACTATTCATCCATTTGCACTTGAGACGATCCTCTCCCTGGCCCCTCAGGGCGGGAATACAGCATTTTGAAAAAAGTCAAACAGTATGTCACATCTCTGTATGCTTTTTTCTTAGATATTGAAGATCGTTGAGCTCACTGCAGCGGAGAAATTTGGGAAAATGAAAAAAGTCAAATTTGAAAGTAATGAGTAAGTTTTTTTCTGCTGCTTCCCTCAGTCAGTGACCCAGCACTAAGGAGAGCAGGTTTCCAGCATGGAGCACGGCTAACTGAGAACACCACGGCTAACAGAAACAGTGCGACTGTGGTGGGTGGGTGCGTGCGCCCGTGCGTGCGAGCGAGTGAATTATCGCGCCAATGTAAGCATGTATGCAAGCTAAATATTGCTTTTTTTAGTATGTAAGCTAAATAATGCTTTTGAATCGTGATTGTTTGGCCCTCTTTTTGTTCATTAGTATAAATGTTATAACAAATTTTGCACAAAAACAATCCTTACACGAGTTACTTTACGCATTAGTAGGCGATAACGCTTTTCCCCCTACACGCATTACTAATCAGATGATGCGGCATTCGGCTACCTTGATAGTATATATGTCTCAGCCCTCTAATGGGCGGCAATTAAGTGACCCCCATCCAGGAATGTTAAATATGGGCTATAGCAATGTTTTTCCATTGAGGCAGCCAAATGACTCGACATCTAATTAGGTAACGCGCGTGGGCGTTTTTTGCTGGCTGCGGTCTCTCTTAGAACAAATAGCGATCTTTCTTAGCTTTATATGAAGCTACTAGGGTAAGCTACTTCTCATCTGTCTATCATTGAACATTATTCTGTTATGTATTGATCATCGCTGTCCACATTTTATTTCAGCCATTTCAGCTAACAGCTTTTAGCCAACAGCTAAATAAGCCCAATATCAATCAGGATATTTTCTCAGTTCTAAATTCAGTCCAGTCGACATCGAGTCCTTTTAATAGCTTGACCTCAATTAAAAAATTTAGCGATAGCACTGAATTAAGCAGCCTCTGTATAGGTGGGTCCGCGATAATTTAGGCCCCATTTACAATACAGGTAACAATACAGTACAGCCTACTGGCACAGCATAGTCTCGAATATTCAAATGCATTTGTTGTGATGGTCCATTTAGGCTCAGGCTAACCAGAAGCTTATGCTAAGCTCAGGCTGAGGCTTAGGCTGAGCAGAGGCAAAGGTTCAAAAGTGGTGGTATATTTTGCGTTGACGTTATGTTAACTATGTTGTTAATAATACGTCTGTCATATTCTATCAGTAACATCCTTTCCTTGTTGGGAATTCAATTTGCCCACTCCAGAAACATTAAGCCTAAGACTAAGCCTAAGCCTAAGCTCAAGCCTAAGCTAAGACTAAGCCTAAGCCTAAGCTCAAGCCTAAGCTAAGCCTAAGCCTGAGCCTAAGCCTGAGCCTAAGCTAAGCCTAAGCCTAAGCTAAGCCTAAGCTTAAGCCTGAGCTTAAGCCTAAGCCGCTGCTAAGCCTAGGTCATCATTCAAATTTAGCTCTATGCGAAACGTGAATAATAGCGCTTTTTATATATAAAGCCACAGGCGAATTGTGGTGAGACGATATTTATCAGGATAAAATGATAAAAGATGGGTTGGGTCGATTTGACTGTCTTCTAAATCATGATGAGGAAGCGTGTGTAATATATCGTGCAAAAAATGCTGCTTTCTCTGGAGTTAGGTTTTGGTTATTCGTTCTCCAGTCACATATGGCCCTTGCCCTGGCTAAGGCCCCCCACACACCCAGAGGAATAAGACAAGTACACCCTGAATAAGAATACGCCCACGCCCTAGTGAAGGATACACCTCCATTCAAGTAAGAAAAAATGCCCCCAAAGAATAAACCTCTAGCCTAGCGAGAAATTAGGGCTTAGGCTTATTCTTCACTTGGGTGGAGGCACATTCTTCACCACAGTGAAGGCATATTCTTATTAGAATATAGGAAAAGAAAGAATTCCCTTCAGCATGGTGAAAACCTGCGCTCATATTTGAAGAGAAAGTCTTCGCGTTATTTTTATGAGCAAGCGGCATTATTCCGTATATGGAAAAATAAATTCGCCATCACGCTTTCGAGTAAGCGCAATGATTCCTTATACAGAATACAGCGTTACGGTAATGAGCAAGCGGCATTATTCATGGTTAAGAAAATAAAACGCGAATCTTCTGATCGAAGGCTTAGTCTCAACAGATCGCAGTGTGGTAGCTGCTCTACTGAATACGACACCCCGACCAGTAACTAAGTCGTCTGCGAATGATTCGACGCCCCATCCTTAGACATGATTGGTCTCTATTTCGGCCATAGTCAAATTTTCCTTGACTACTAGTGTCGTTTACCGGGGTCTTATTTAAAATAGACCCTATCATAGAGAGGGTATCTATTTTATATTCCGACCTCCCTAGGACTGGGGAGCGGAAATATCGTCGCCTTAACTAGGCTAGATTCTGACTTCGAGGCGTTCAGTCATAATCTATCAGATGGTAGCTTCGCGCTATTGCCCTTTCAACCAGGCGCATGAACCAAATGTTTGAACCTGCGGTTCCTCTCGTACTGAGCAGGATTACTATTGCAACGACTTGTAAACTGTAGGGTAAAACTAACATTGGGCTGACGCGCTGGAGTAAACTTTTTTTTGGAACACTGAAACTTAAACTGGCCAAATAAGATCACGTACACATGGTTTATTCGGTTGTGCCAAGTATGGTTTCCTAAATCATAGATACTGCTAAATATTAGGTAGGTATGCATGAGCACAACCACGCGTCCAAGGAGGTATACTGCAGGAGCGAGCATTATCTCTGTTTAGTGCCATGTTGCGAGGTATTTTTTTGTGGAATTTGATAGTTGATTGACTTGTCTAAATGTGGATAGAATGTTAAGAGGATGGTGAGTTGGGATAGGTCCCGACATTAAGGCATTAAGATTATGCATATCATGATTTCTTCGTCCATGATTCGTGATGTCACATCAGCAGGCACGCAAGTGCCTGCTTACAACAGCCAACCAGACGCCTAATGCTAAAGGACGATTTTCGTCGGCCAATAACTCGAGAACGGTTCGACGAAAATTTTTGGTTTTCTTTGCACTTAGCAGAATCGGCCTAATTTACAATCGTGCCTAGTTTTATCAAAATTAGTCCTGAATACGCGATTTCTTTTTCAGGGGGAGGAGGCGAGGAGGAGGAGGAGAAAAAAAGATCAGGCTAGCGCAGCAACTAGAGGTCGTACAATTTCACCTTGTGCGTAAATAATGATCACAAATTGGCCTAGCCATGAGGAAAAGCTTAAAAAATCTAGATGCCTGGAAGTGTATGTACTTTAATGCGAAATAGCCAAAAAAAACGAAAAAATGCAAAAATCCTGATCCCGCTTGGGATTGCCCTGGTCCTGATCTACCCCCAATAACGACATTTTACTGTGCAGATCACCAGAGTGGAGATATGGCACAAATGAAATATTGTGAGGCTGCAGCGCTGTGAGGCTTCACTGAAGCAATCTGACCGGCAGATGCATCAGATAAGTATTGCCATACAACCAGTCCTCGAACAAACTGCCATCTTTGCATGTTCATCATGACAGAGCATGCGGAATCTTATTTACGACGCAAGTCCGGGCGTGGGTCTCAGTGAAAAGTGAAAAGAAAGAGCGTCTCCTCTCCTGGAAATTCTTGAATTTTTCTGAGATTCCTATTGCCTGTCCTTTATTGGGTCGGATTACTGAGTGGATTACTTCATGAACTTTCAAACTGAAGAGCCAAGCCTTGAGTAGAAGGTTGTTTTTGTTCAAAAAGGAAAGCCAGAAGTCAAACGCTGTCTACAATGTAATTTTTTTTCATATTACTATGATACGGGGTGGACCATCTCGCTGTACTAGTCCTACTGACCCTTTTTCTCACACACATGACATGACATGACTGAAAGTCCGAACAGAATTTTTGCAATATCGACGACTCATTTCTGCCTCCTCAATATTCAATAAAACGTCACTTATGTCTGGTTCGTTTTGGCACAAGGTTTTGGCGCTTATCTGAATGCTTTTATTGGCGCAAAAAAAAGTAAAACTCCATCTTCTCAAAAAAATTCTGGGAAACTTAAACAAAACCCGCCTTACTCTAACATACAGTTACCACAAACTGCAAGGAATCTTTTACAAAACTGGGAGGAAGTAGCAGAGCATGTTTTGAAACGACATCAGAACGAGCGATTCACAACGGTATACAGAGATTCGACTTTACTCGCAAGCTCTTCGTCTCGAAAAAATTTTCGACTTCGACATCGACTTTGATGGAGGCCAGAAATTTTTTGACATTGATATTGACTTTGACGAACTTTTGAAAACATACGATTTTGACGGGATTTTGACTTTGACATTGACGCCCATTGCAACACTATTGTTACCTGCGTACACTAAACTGTTTCTGAGATAGGTCCTATTGAGCGATTCTGCACATTATGCATTAGTTTTTCATGGAGTGTACATGTTAGTGCGATATGAAGGCTGAAAGTCAGGTTCAAGCACGAAAAGCATGGTTCCGAAGGTTATCTGATAAGCCCCGGGAAATGGATATGATTTCGATGGAAACGGTATTTCTTTCTCCTGTTTTGGAACGGTTTTTTAAAAATACCCTGGACTTATTCTTTGATGACTTAAGGATGAATTCTACACTTATCGCTAGATTTTGCTATTGTCACATTATTTTTGTGTTCGTTTCGTAGTGTACAGTACAGTGCGTTGAAACATCCAAAACTGCCAGCCAGTTGGCCACTTGGCCATATCTTCTGTCAGTCCCCTTATAATTTGCTGTTAAACACGCACATTAGTGATAAGCAAGTTTGCTTTAAGCATATCTTGCAGACATTGAAGTAAGGCCCCGTGACGATTCCCCCACTAACGTTAGGTCGTTTCCCCCACTGAGACGATTCGCCCACTGCGTCGTTTCCCCCACTTGGTCGATTTCCCCCACTGAGACGATTCAGCCCAGTGATTGAGGGATCTGCGGGACGACATTTGCTTTGACTTTGATTCGTTTTCCACGTTTGTCCTTAAATTCGAGCTCCACGATTGCAGATTTGATTCGCTTTGGTTCTCTGGCTCCAAATGTGTACAGCATGATTTCTTCGAGCGACGTTGGTTTTATTGCGAGTCGCTTGATAGGCTCTTCGGTCACATATGATCGCTGGCTACCACTATCGTGAAGAATTCTTCCTTTGAGCGATCGGGGAGCTTGGCCCAATGATTGGATATCACCCACAGCTGTCTGTGAAAGGACTGCTTGCTTCGATGTGAACAGACTGGTGCTCACGTCCTAAGCGAGCGTCGTTGTGGTTGCCCTAGTGTCTATATGCGATGCCTTTGATCGCTTTTCGCAGGGGCTTGAATGATGGCCGGTGTCTCGACAATGATAGCACTTTGTTTTCGCTCAGCATTGGTCACTTTGATGGCCAGGTTTGAGACATCACCAGCAAGAATCATTGAGTTTCTTCTTTCGTTCTTCAACTGTGGGCACTTGTCGGCATTCATCGGCCCAGTGGTCGCCCTCCACAGTAGATGCATGGAGAGCGAGGCTCTCTCTTGACCGGATCATGCTTGGTGACAGCTGTTGAGGTAAGCTTCGTTTTACTCTTGCTGTTGAGCAGAAACGAATGGGTCGTCTTGGGTACGCTTGGTTTCCCCCTCGTTTCGCTGCTTTGATGACTGAGCTGATCATGGCTCGTCTTTTGTTTCTCGTATTGCATGGCATCATGGATTGATACCATCTCAGTCGATTCTGCTCGCAACTCTTTGAGCGTCCACTTCTCGGCGGGCCTCTTTCCGTAGATCTTCTCCAGAACAAACGCTGGCAACTTCGGCTAGATCAAACATGTCGTCCAAGATTCATCGACCGCGCCACCCAGTGATTCGATCGAGCGCAGATGCTTTTCGAGATTGATTTGCAGTTGGCGCGAGCCTTCCATGTTCGGAGCGGTCTCGAGATTGACGATGGCTCGTTGGTGCATACGAATGATTTCTTGGTCGTTGCCAAAGCGCTCTTTGAGGAGCTGAACCGCCGTTTTGTAGTTCTCGCCTGTGACCGCTAACCCATCGACCACTGATTTCGCATCGCCCGTTAGTTGAGCCACCAGAGAGGCCATTTTCGTGACAGGCGCGACTGCATCATTCGCGAGAACCGAGGCGTTGAACGCGTCCAAGGATGGCTTGAATTGCAGCCGATCGCCACTGAGCTTCGGGAACTCGAGTGTCGGCAACTCGGCGTGAATTTCTCCGACGCCACTCTGGCCTTGATTTATACCAACTTGGTTGTCTACGGCTTGGTTGCTACGACTTTCTTGTTCGACGCGCTCACGTTCTATTTGAGCTTGCTGTTCGACTCGTTGTATATCTCCGAGGTTCAGCTGCTCAGTGGATAATGTAGAGGTGCAAATTTTCCAGTTAAAAAATTTTTTAGAGTCATGTTTATCATTTTGAGAGCTATTGCTTTTTTATTGCAGTCTCGAATTCTGTGAACGACTGTGGAAGTTTAACATTTTGAAGCAACATGCAACGAGACCTTTACAAACATATGACACAATTAACATCATGTAGTTTCACAGCAGAAAAACATAATACGACATAAGATGACAAGTTTTTAGCGCCCTGACAAAACAGCACAATATCAACAAGAATAGAGCGAAGGCGGATCCAGGAAAGTCCGGCCTGCTCGTATGTCATTGACTATTTCCTTTATTTTCTCGTCTAGTTTTCCACCACTCTTAATATGCACAAACTATTCACACACACCATACTTCATCAGATTTGTTCTTGATAGGCGAACCGATCGTTTTCTTTTTCGTTTATCCAGCGCCGCTGTTTAGGCTGGAGAATATTCCTCCGTATTCTGTAAAAAATTGCGAGAACAAGCGTAAGAGCATCGAACTCATAAACAAATAGCTAGTGATGATGAAGAACTTAAAAAATTTTCCAATGGGAACTTTGGATCGAATTTGTATCATAATTTTAGAATAATGTTGCATGTTTATTGTATCTGCGACATTGAACTGTTATATTTCCCTTCGAAGACATTCTAACGCAAAAACCCTCTGTGTAGCGCCCCGGAGACCTCTCTGCTTTGTATTGACACCATCCTGGAGGTCGTATGAGGATTGGGTGATAAATGATTTAGCCGCCCGCAAAATTATCCACATTTAAAGTACCGCTGCTTCAAAAATTCCCTATCGGCAAAATAGACGCCTCACAGTCATAGAGTAATGCTTACTTCCTAGAAAAAAGGCTAAAGAACAATTTTTGCTCGCCTGTTTTCACCAATCAGAACATATATTCGACGAAACGGTCCTTTGAATCAATCATCTTCGTCGATGTCCATCATTCCAACGCGGGCGGCTAAATATCTCGAGCAAAACTCAAGAAAAATTGGTCGGATCTTTTTTATTTGATGGGTTTTCAGGTAAAGGGGCGCTGCACAGAGCGGTTTTTCATCTTTGCCCTTACTTATCGAATAAAATTATTTTAAAGCCATCAAATCACCAAATTTCCCCCTTTTTTTGGGCCGCGCACACCCGGCCGCGGCGAGAGGATTACTGTAGCCAAATTGTACACAGGGTATAGGCTTGAAGGAGCCGTGAAGGGCGAGGCGTCGAGGGGCGAGCTGTTTTCGAAGCCTGGCCGCAACGACCGCCATCGTGGTTGATAATTGATTGCCGCTATAACCACGTTCTGCTACCAAATATATCTGTCGTCGATTGATCGCGCAGTGAAAATTGATGTTCCGACGACGGAATCGCACGTTGTGGACGATGCCGATTCGGCTGAGCTCGTTACTGAAAGCGAGCAATACGCCAAAATAGAGATCGAATTCGATATGGCAATCGCTGATATCTGCTGCTTTGAGAATCGGGTGATCGAGAAAGGAGAACGTCAGCTAAAGGCCAGACTGGAACAGGCCAAAGTGAACGCGGAGATCGAGCGAGTTCGCCCACCGCCGCGATGCTCGCGGATCTGAAGGACACCCTCGATACCTATGATCTAGCCTATCCAATCAGAAACGAATCAGAAACGATCAAGATCGATGTACTTATTGACATCACTGAATATGAGCGCATCATGGTAGCTGAAAGCAAAGAAATCGGACCAAGCCTTTATCTCCGCAACTCTGTCTTCGGGTGGATCATTTTCGGCCGAACCAAGAATCAAATCTAAAGGGCTGAGCCAGCCTCAACATTCAACTGCTTTGTCTCGTCAGTCGCAATCAACAATCAAGAGCTGGATCACCTCGAGTCACACATAAAGATCAAACTCAAATCAACGACCTGTGGGAACTCGAGAAGATTGGCATCACTGATAAGACACTTCTCGCCTATATCTTCGATTAGACACTTCTCGATATGAACTGTCCATGTATAGATGGTGAACCTCAGCCGCCGACTCTGTGCTGTCCTGTGCTGGGTCCACAGTGGCCTGTGAAACCCACGATATTCCACCCGCTGAGTTCGTAATGTCGATTGATTCGAATGAGTACTTTCTCACTCAGCTGGCTTGAATACTGTACTTGTACAGCGTGAAGTTTTGCCTCATGCACGTCACTACAACGTTCCGGTCGATTGCTAACTTAATCCAGAAATCACTCCGCTGGTTGGGACCTGGGTTTCTCAATATCTCCGCTCAGTTGGTGGAAGCGCTTTGCTACAGCGCATGCCGCCCCAGCCTCAACCAAAGTAATGGATTTTAGCGTTGTGTCCGTAATTAGATCACGATATGACTGATATCATAACAGTTGAACTTCTTGACCTACTTTTTTGTTCTCCCACGCGGAATCGAATCTTGAATACTGACGGTGAAGCGGTTTTTGTTTCTCTATAACCATCGTCAGTCAAAACGAATTCCCGTCGATACCGCTCGCAGACCCATCCAACGACTGAGCCAGGCTGAATTGTGCACTTGTCGCTAGCAGAATTTTCGGTGCGGATACACCACCAATCGCCGCCTGCCACCTCCGATAATTGTTCAAGAGACGGTGAATACTATTTGCGCTTGCGCTTAACTCGCACATCTGATCTTATCTGCTTGAAGAGCCTGAATGAGGTGGGTGGGCATAATCGCTGTTAGGTTCGAATGTTCGGTTTTTCGAGCGTGAGGTCATTTGAAGTTCCGCCGATGCGTGAAAGTTCTGGAGTTCAAGGAAGATGATCGGGGAACATTCTGCGAGGCATGTGCTGCACGGAAACAGGCCCGGGAATCAAGAAACAAATTTCAGGGAAACGAGCACAGGAGCCCATAGAATTTGTCCACACAGACGTCTTTGCTCCAATGCCAGTGGAGAGTCCAAACGGCAAACGGTACTTTCTGCTCTTTGTGGATGGCACCACTTGATACACAGTGGTCTTTTTTTTAAAAGACAAATCGGAAGTAGTGGGGAAAATGAAGGAGTTCGAAGCAGGAATAACAAACCAGACTGGACTCCAAATAAAACAAATTCGAAGTGACAATGGTCGTGAATATGTCAATGACGATTTTGTATAATATTAGGGAGCCTGTCTGAACATTAGCAGTGCACAGAATACAGGCTTTGTGGCTTTGATGCTGACCTTTAACTGCATGCATACAATATATATGCGAGAGATTCTACGTACACTGTGTGCAGTGCGCAGCATGTCGGGCCACCTCTCCTTTTTTGTGGCCGAGTAGACCAGCCATTCTAAGCCCTGGTTCCACTGTGTGCATTGGCTGGTCTAAAAGTTTTGAGTCTGTCATAACAAACTTTTTTGGAAATAATCGTCGTAGGCGTCCAGTGACCTCCAGCCAAGGCACAGATCGCGACAGCCACTGGCGAATCGTCGAGGAGTGATCGAACGACGACGAAGACGAGGCGTATAGGACGTTGATTTTCTGGATCAAAACAACGAGGTGAGTGTGTTTTAGAGTGGGTGGGCTATGCAGGATCCAGTCCAGTCTCAACGACTTGACGGACGCTGACCGACAAAACGGCCACAAAGTCTGAAAGGTTCCACTGTGAGCGGGAGCGGGAAGAGAATTACTCCCTAGTTTTTTAGGTGATTCAACAATACCTGGCCCTCGTCGAAGATTGTAAATCAAAGTTAAAGAGCAAGGAACTGAAAGAGAAGGAGGTTGCTACGTAAACCAAACGAAAGATTGCGCAAAAATGGAATAATTTGGGTAAGTGGATGTTGTGATGGCTCTTTGGCTAGTCCCATCTCGATCCGATTTGTTTTTTAGCAATAGTAAAGACGATGCAGCGGATGAGATCAAACAGTTGACCGAGGATCGTTCGGAACTCGCGCAAACTGCAAAAAAGAAGCGAAATACTAAGGGAGCAGTTTTGGACGACGACGACAAAGAGGCGGCGTGGGTGCTAGCTGAAAATCTGAAAGTGAGTTTGGGGTCAATTGTAGGACAGGATGGATGGCTAGAGTGCTAGGGTGAGTCCTAGTTTCTGTTTCGTGGGTGGGTAGGCCTTCATATTAATATTCTCTCGGCTTACATTTTGTCAGGGGACAACTTATTTTATTGCTCTTTCTCAGCTAAGAAGCCATACAAATACGACGTCGTATGCAAATGAGCTTTTTTTAACCCTTCCTTCCCCCCTGTCGTACAAAATAGTTTTTTCATAGCCCACCCCCATCTGGCGAATTTTTGATAAAACAATTCCAACATCACCCTCAGCTTTTCTAATATCAAATTTTGTGGGCCTTTAGACCGCCTAAGCGCTATTCAAACTGGTTAACTAACAAGGTAACATCGCTAACCGCCAGGCCGAGCTTAGGAAACCAAAACTTGCAATGTGTTTCGAGGTGCAAAAGAAAGCTCAGTGGAAAATATTAGACGTCTGGTTAACTGGTCAGCGCCTTCAGTCCCGCTACTGGTCCGTGATATTTTGAAAAAGGTGAACCACCAAGCCATAAAACCCAAAATCGACACTCTGCAGGATCATCTTTTCCACCAAGCTTGGGCTATACAAGATGTTGGGCCGCTGGCTTGTACCCAGAGGGGGGGGGCACGACAATCCAAGAGTCCCCATCCGAAATCGATAAAAACGATAAGGGCGATAAAAACTGGCCGACAGAGCAGAGATAGTGATTGACAGCGTGAGCCTTATTCCAGCACTGGCACTGATCTCTGTAAGGTTAGCCTGAGCACGCGTCCCGTTAGCGTAGAGGATTCATGGTTCATCATGACAGTCGTGAAACCGAAGAAGCCTCTGAATGATGGTGACTATTAAGTACTGGGGCAATGACCGCCAGTTGCCCTGCAGCTTATTTTTGCTGGAGAAGTAGTGATTGGCGCACAGCAATGCAGGGCATGTATTGCACCGTTTTTACCATTCAGTCCATCACAGAATCCAAGGCCTGAATGCCTAGGCGATGGGATTCTGAGTCTCCACAGTCCTATTTTTCGATCGCTTGCTTTCGGTAGCAGCTGCGCATGCCACCCTGGTAAGGGGCCAAATAAAATAAGCCAGTGGCAGAAGGCTGCGGTTGCTCCGGGTCCCTCATTGTCACTTGGGACTGATCAGAACATGCTAATAGAGGAGGGAAAGGTCCCGAACGAGCAGATAAATGAGATAACTCTTCACCAAAATCACACAACTGCGAAATCGTTTTAGCCCGAACAAAAACCCACGTCAGCTCCAAAAAACCAACCCAAAAAAACGTGACTACCACAAAAACTTTCCTTTATAAACGTGATGAAGCCAGTCGATCGCTTCTGGTCTTGTCACGTGTTCATTGGGCTTCGTTCCAGTTGGCACCCACTCGGGGACGAAGCCGATGGGTTCGCCTTCTCATGGTGGACGTTGTTCGGGTCCAGCGTTTTTTTGGGTGACATGACGGCCGCCTTGCCCCGCTTCTTTAACATTCTGGAAGAAAAAGATACAGTTCCCACGGACTTTAAAAATTGAAAATAAGGCTATTTTAAGGTCCCTGATAAGCCAAAAATTTAGAAATTTTGGCAACGATGATAAATATTTCACGCGGACGACGTACGACTCTACCTTCTTAGTTCAAAATTTGGACTAGAAAGACCGACGCTGGTCCCGATAGCGCACGCAAATTAAGGGTTTTCGGTTTTTTTTGGCAGAGAATCCAGAATTTCAGGGTTTTCAGGGTGAGGGCTGAAAATCAGGGTTTTTTAGGGCATTCAGGGTTCGTGGAAACCCTGACGAGAAAGGATGATGAAGCCCACTGCCGTGGTCACACTTCTGCAGACCCCAGCTCGCGTCCAAAACAGGGTCGGTGACCAATCTAGTGATTTCTGGTTAAAATTTCTGCTATACTTTCGATCCTCTTTTTTAAAAACAACGGAACACAATGATAAGACCGGGTTTTGGCAGCTGATCCCCCTCCTGAGCTTGTCGAACGGTCCTGATACTGCCTAGCTTGAAAGCTTGTTGGAACTATAAAGCCTATAAAAAGCCATTTATCTCTATTGGACTCGCTGGCCTTCCCTGCTTTTTAGCGACTTCGCGAAATTTCAACTGTCCGGATGACCAAAAATAATCAGCACACCCTGAGCCTGAACTCCCTGACCTCCATTTCCTGGCCTTATTCTCACACTCAAACCTCCAGCCCGTTTCGACTTATTCTTGTCTTACTCTTGTTTCTCCGTATCTTTTTGGCGCTGTTCGTGTCTTTAACATTCGTCTCGGATCTCCCGCAATTTTCGAAGCGCCAATTTCCCTCCACCGATGCTGGCTGCAACAGCAGGAACATCATACATAATGATCAGAATCATCGCAGCTGTCGTGGAGACCGCTCTTGAATCGGTTTCCAATCTGAATTTATATATTAAAGAGACTAGTTCAGTAAACCAGTGCTCGTTCTCGCAGATAGACGCCTTTTAAGCCTTTCGTGGACCTTTTGAGCAATACTGATCGGTGGACAATGGGCAAGGGGGTACGGGGTGGGTACCCCCTGTTGGGCTGGCCAGGACATTGAACCCTTCCTCTCGAACCCACGAGGCCAGTAGGTGGGTTAGGCGCCTAACCCACCTGCCGGCCGGATTTTTTTTACCCATCCTGGTCAGTCTAAGGAGGTCGATTTTTGGCCCATCACCCGCGGGCTAGAAGGCTTTTTAATTGATCCTAACTTGCCATCATCTAGGGTCAATCCGGGTATGCATGCATGCAAGGGCGCGTGTCAGTCGCGACCCCGCGATGTTAATGGCTCCCCACGGGCTAACCATACCCAGCCCATGCCCCACGAGGGGACCCAGATTGGAGAGCCTCCCGCCACATAAGGCCTTCCCTCGTTTATCGACCATTAAGGGATGAAGGGCGAGTCGCCCACCACCCAGGTGAGCAAGGCGCACAGAGAACTTCACCAAGACCTTAGACAGCCAGAGTTAGCCTCGCAGCCGACCCGTTTCCAGCTCTGCCAAGCAAAGTGTGACACACGCCTTTCACCGCTACGCCACCCAGGCGGCTTTTCTTTCTACCCGCCTTGCTGCGGTTCGACATTTGTTTTCTATCGAATCGACAGGATCGTCAGGGTCTTAAAAAAATATGTTATTTTTGTATATTCTTCTCCAACAGGCATCACTGAATCGAGAATGAAGGGGTCGCGAAGACTGCTATCCGTGTCATTCACGACCTGCTCGAACGCTTCCGATCTGTCATCATTCGTAGTGGGGTCTTGAAACGAAACGGAATTTTTGCTATGATCTTCCATTTGTGTAGACAAAATCCGAAAAACGGAAGACTTTATTGGCCTCAATCTGACACAATAAAAACAAAGATGCGGAAACCGGGAAAGATATATACGCCCAATTTTTCTTTCCATCATCGCTTCTTGCAAGATATCTTGT
Source organism: Mesodorylaimus sp. YZB2_4 (assembly GCA_030248295.1). Classification (NCBI taxonomy): domain Eukaryota; kingdom Metazoa; phylum Nematoda; class Enoplea; order Dorylaimida; family Dorylaimidae; genus Mesodorylaimus; species Mesodorylaimus sp. YZB2_4. The sequence continues at coordinate 29,671 of JASANH010000246.1, forward strand.
CTATGAAGATCATCATAGGAAAGGTAACTCACAAGCCTATCGATGTATAACATGGAAAAAGGTGGATCTACTTTATATTTCACAGCGAAGACCCACCGATCGCCCTCAGAGAACACGCCCAGCCCGACTCGCTGGGCCCGAAACAAAATGATACAGTGACACTTTGCCCAACCTGCCGCATGCGAGCTTTAAGGACATTTGAATGGGTCATTAAACGCAAAAATTATTTTTCAGATTCTTGTCGAAAATAAAACAATGCATTAAAACCAGTTCCTTGACAAAAAGTCTAGTTTTCTTGTCCAGGATCATCTAACGATAATCGGGTCCTAGGTTCACTGGAGGCCAGATAGACAAACTAGAATGGCGACCTAGCGAGAAGGGACCTGTTTTTCTTGGGTTCTCTTGGATGATAAACCGACGACCTGTGCATGCACTAGAGGCAAAAAACAAATCTGGATGTTTTGGTTCATTATGTGATGGTGCCCGACCTGACCTCTATTTTCGCGGAAATAGAACCATTCTTTGAACTAATGAAATCTGGATACCTGTTGTAGAACATTATGCAAATCACACTGTCACGCTACACGCAGGGGGCTGGTTTGTGCACGCCCAAATCAGGCCAAGGAAAATCATGCAAAGTGTCTTCGACTACCACGATCCAAGTCCAGGTATGTCGCAACCTATCCTGATTGGACTTTGATCCCAAACCGAATGTCCGGTGGCGTGTTATAAGTAACAACACTGCGCCATAGTAAGACATCGTTTGACTACCAGCTGGCCATTTGCGAGACTTAATGAAATCTGTTTTTGCGATGACGGTGCGTGGAGAGGAGCTTGTCAAGACTCCACGCGGCCTGTTCGAATAGGCGATCACCAAAGGAAACCAAAGATCAAGCACAGAACAAGGGGTCGCGATAACTGGCACTAATTCACCACTCACAGCCAGTACTGACTTCAGCATCCCACACAGTGCTCGGGCACAAGTATTGATCACCGAATTGGCCTAAACGGCGATAAACCACCAACCGTGGCACAAACGATGCGCCGAGCATATTCGTCTCTTTGATGATACACGCTTGAATTCGGACAGACCACAGCCAGGGCGAGTCAATGTGCAAGATCTGCCCTGCCTGCAAATCGAGCGGTCAGACAAAATCGAGAACGTAACTATAATTCTTGTCATGCAGTAACCGAGCTCACCAGAGTCGACTTCTCGGACATTGTACGATGACAGAAATTGAGCGGTCGTACTATGATGCCGAATCACTTTCCATCGGTCGGCGACTACTTGGCGAGGCACAAGCAGCTAGTCCATCCCGAGTCACTTGGCTTAGAAGCACTAGCCAAAGTACAGTCTACCCGACTTGACTGCACGACTGACACCCGCAGAATGACGATATGAATTTTACACAAGGTACTGTACACACTGGAGACGTATCTCTTTTTCGAATTTGGCTTTAATCGAACTTGCGTCTGGCTGATCTGGTTAGAAACACAATTTATTGTTGACGTAATCTGCTTTTTTTTCTAGAGCTCGCACGAGTAGTGTTGCGATGGGCGAGGCGCGGTGCTTGATAAGGTGACAAAGGAGAGGGATCGTCGGTTAGTTTTTATCAGACGCCGGGTTTTATAATATTTTTCGTTCTCGCATTCTTTTTGTTTTCAGTTTATTTTTCCCCATTTTTTTGGTCCTTCTTTTTCTCCGAGATTTTTGCTTGTTTCTTCTCGATTTTCTCTGGCATTTTTGCTCTTGCGTGTTTAATTTTTCAATGTTTGACCGACACAGTATTATTTATGATTTTGCTCTTTTTGTATCCCAGGATTTTCGCGTTCTTTTCGACGTTTTCTGCCGTATACAGTGCCTACTCGTACATACGACACAGAAGAGAAATAAACAGGGTGATAGGCGAAGCCTGTCCTGCTCGGTTGCTTGATGAGTCAGGGCGCCAGTGGTGTCGGCCCTAAAAGGTTTGTGACAACAGATGGAAGCCTGATTCGACCAGCTCGGACGCATACTAACCAGCAATATTTGTGATGGCTGGTCCATGGCTGTGGAATGAGGTAGTGTGCGCTGAACATTGCGGAATCCCTCGTATGCGGGATGCATGCTGATGAAATCTACTCCATTTCTCCGAACGTGCACTAATGTGCAGATATCCGTGCCTGTTTCACGGATGTCAGCCGTCATGTATATTGTGCATTATAAAATACAGTATGCAGGATGCTGCAGCTGCCTGGAGGCACAAACAAATGTTGTCACCCATCACAATCTCGTGAGCTGTAATCATCGCCCATGATTGGCGCCCATCAGTAGCAAGTGCAGCGATCTGACCTCATAAAGTGGTGGTGGTCGGTATTGATCGGACCAGAGGGTATGGTCGCTTATTCCAAGTGATCAGATTTTCAGCGAGTCTTCCGCTCGTGAGCAGATAAGCACGAACGAGTGATCTGACGATCCAGTATCGAGAGAGTATAAGGCTATCAAGGAAGTGATCAAATATCGAGCGAGTGTCCAGATATCGGTAGAGTACAGATTTATATATGTATTTTGTGATGAAAATTTTGTTAATAACATTGGGGTTGAGACTGTTGCTGCGGAGTGGAATCGCAGCAGCGCGAAGAAGGAGTTCGATGCAATTTGAGCGAGGTGAGTAATGTTCATAAGGTGCAGCGGGCATTCATTTCATTGCTTAAGCACTTGGTCCAGAAACCTAAACAGTAGTAAAGCAGCGATGGTCACACCGTAGTAGTTATCCAGGTCTCTTTGGGGTAGAGTGATATAAGTATAGGCAATGATATAAGATGCCCCTATACAAAGCATACACCTGTACACAACATACCCCTGTACAAAACATACCCCTGTACAAAACATATTCTTGTATGGAACATAGGTAGGCCAATGTAATGTATACCTTGACTGCCCCCGTTTTCCAGACAGTCGACTCCGCCTACTTTTTTCCTTCCTCCCTTTTCCAAGCCAGGAAAACCACACCACGCATACCTAATGAAGCCAGCTTCTGTAGTGCTGTTTAGTCAAGCAAAATTCTGAGCAGTGGCATAATGGCTATTCGACGTTGTAAGAAGTATTCCCCCCCCCCCCCGTGGAAACTATACCGCTGTACAAAACACACCCTTGTAGAAAGCGTGCTGCGCAAGCTGTAGAAGGTGTAGAAGGTGTAGAAGGTTCACTCTCTCCAGGCCGGCGTTATAGTAGCCTTAAGTCATGGGGAACAATGGCAGACTCCAAACTCATGGCTTACAAATACAAATTCAAAAAATCAAAGCCGAAAAAAGAGAAAAAGTGCATACTGAAACGATATAAATAAAAAAAATTTAGAGTTGTTCATAATGGTATCCTTATTGTAAAGTCCGGCAAAATCACTCTTTTGTCATAAGTCACTCAATAGACCTTCTTCCGTATCGCGGTAATGACCTTTTTTTCAGTAGTCTTTTCAATTCGTTTTATATAGACGACTGTCTCTTGTCGGTTTTTCTCTTGAACGAAGGCGTGAACTTTTTCTCGCAGGTTTTCAAAGTTAATCTCAGCCGTAAGATCATGGTAATCTTGAAGCCTTTGACCTTCACACAGATCTTTTCTGGTCATTCCTTCGTGCTCCATACCTTGAATGCATAATGTTTTGGTCCGCCGCTAACAAATTCACTAATAAAGCTGCCACTCCCAAAATCTTCATCCAATTCGTCAGTCATTTCACCTATACGAGTAAAATACAGGATCATTTAGTGAGGAATAAATTAGGTTAGCTGCTTATATGGCTAAAACAGCTTACCCAAAAAAATTCCCAATTTCAGGCTGATAATTGTCTCACGACCTTTCGACGTATATGATGGAATCGGTATCAAAATAGAGCACGCGATCGTGAAGTTTTTCCAAGTAGCTGTAGAGCGTGAGTCGAGCTTGTGAAGTCGTATATGCGGCGATGACAGCGTTGGTGTTTGCCTCCACGAATTCGTCCCGTAGATCGTAATTGACCTCAACCATCCGATCATTGACAATTCGTACAGTTTTGCGCATACAGTAGGATCGAAAACCAACTTGAAAAAATCGGCTGGATTGGTGAAATACTCGGACTTCGCCAGTTTGCTTCGCTGTCCGAATTTTCCCCAGAAACTTAAATTAAAGAAAATTTCAAAACTTAGTCATTTGATTGACACGTGTAATAGGAAGCATGCACTGTACCTGTTTAGCATTAGCTTTGCCAATGCGCGCAAGCCTGAATTTTTTATCATTTTTTTCGGGGCTTAGATCAAGGCCATCCCGTCGCTTCCATTCATCCAAGACAGCTTGTTTCTTCTCGTCCGTGTCTACTCCATGTGGCCACCTGTCGGATTCTTGCTTGACGCGCAGAAAATCATTTATATAGGCTGCAAACAATCCACCGTCTTTGGTGGTATCACGGTCGTACTGTTCGTAGTTTTCAAAATGCCAAACCTATTGAATTGAAAAATTCTTAAACATAATGCTAACTTGACATGCATGCTCAACTTGAATGAATTAGCAATACTCACTTCATAAACTTCCATAATTTTATATCCGTTATCTAACGCCTTTTTGAGCTCCAAAGTTACCAAGGCATCGCCGAGAGCACGCTCGTTGTCCTCGTGTTGGCATGGTTCCTGTTAACAGCTCGTAACACAGGAAGAACACAATGGGAATGTCAATTTTTTGTTGCATCGGTGTGGTAGAACTGGGTGAAGCAAGTTTCGTGGCGGAAGCACTTTGCACTTGATAAAGCCCTCATACGGCATATTGTCCGAGTCCATTCGTTCGAAATTTTCTGTAATGATTGTCAGATGTCCAACTGGAGATCTTCCATATTTGCAAATATACGGATAAAGACTTAAGACGTCGATATATTTTATTTTTTCTCCAGGCTCGATCTTAAATGCAAAATGATAAAAAATTGACGAGAGTAGCACATATGGTAGGCAACAAGATAAACAAACAGATAGTACATACCTTGTAAAACAAAACTGTCGCATTAGTGCGGCCACCAAATAACGCCTCTCTAGCTTCTAATGGCTCAACAATCTTGACACTGTCGAAGAACGCAGACATTTTCTTGTCCTGTTTGAGCTCTGCCTGCAGCTGAACCTCCCATTCTTCTTCTTCAGTGTACCTACATTTAGAAATATATGTACAGTATCATAGTGCTTAAAAGCATTTCTAAGATCTTGTGTGCTTACCCTAAGGCTTCCAGCCCACGCCGTCTGTCCATTGTTCTTTAGTAAGCTTCTGAAGCAGTCAAAATACCGTCAGCCGTTTCTCAAGTCCGTTTTGGCATGCATTTTGGACATCCGTGCCTTCAAATATACAGGAAGATGTTTAGAAAACTACGCTGATAATAAGTGCAATTTATGTGACTAACCAATAGCATCCATGAAATTCGTAGATAATCTTTCCGCAAATGCCATCCACATACCATTGCCCAATTTTTGCTTCTCCGCCGTTCAGCTTGTACTGAATTCGTTGACCAGCTGTGTGAGTGATCCATTTCAACTATTTTAAATCAGTAATCGACTGTCGTTGTTATTTTCTGTACCCGCCATGAGGTACCACAGCGATACGATTCACTGGAAGATGATGCAGTCGGTAGTATTTGTGGCATGCGCTTGCGATGGTAATGCTTTCTACGAACGGATCGATTCGTCCAATGTCCGTGAAAAGCTAACGAGACTTCAATGCGCATTTCTTCAAGACATCAACATCACTTTCGCAGTACTCTTTGATCTCCTTTTGAAAATCGAATTGTTCACCACGCTGCTGTTCGTAAGCCGACCGTCTAGCGAGGAAAAATAAAATCGAGTGATCGAACCAGCAAGAGCGCATAGCTCCTCTCCTCTCGGAGAACCACCCACAGCTCCTGATTGGCTGGAGTTTTAAAGGAGCCCGATCTGCTATTGGTTGGCTGCTACTGACATCATGAGCAAAACATGACACGCGATTTGGGAATATGCCAGCCTGAGTCACTGATCATGTGATTTTTAATAGACGTGTCCAGACACGCCTGGTATCTATTTAGAAAGTTGGCATTAATCACTGATCATGTAATTTGCAGTTTTAACGAGTCTAGACGCGTTCGACCTTCCTATCTATTTCGAAACTCGACCCGAGTCACAGCTCAGTGTGGTGTTTTAGTTTTGTGTAGAGCGGTCGGTCGGCCAGTGCTTTTGATCTTGTGTTTTCGGAATGGATACGAACTTGAGGTGCGAGAAATGTCTATGCTATTTTTGTTCCCGCGATGCCTTGGTCAACCATGGAGCCTTCCACAAGCAGCAAGAAAAGAAACGTCCCCTGTTGGAGAAGGAAGGACAACAACCAAAGCGTCCAAAGAGCTTGGATCCAGTTCAATCAAGCTTATCAGACTTTCCGAATGGACCAGCCTCAGCTAGGGCATCGCTAGACCTCGAAAGTCTATCTTGGCAAGATGAAGTTTCGAATAAGATGGAAGAATCAAAAGTCAATTCTCAAAGCGAACCAACGCCAGCGGAAAATCAAATAAGCGTCGATGAACCAAAAGATCCGAAGCCAGTGGATAGTCGACAAGACGACGAAGTCAACACGAGTGTCAGCATTCAAGCTCCATTGCCATTCGCTTTGACGGCCAATCGGATGAGAGTATTTTTGTCACCGTTATCACTGTGGCTATGTCCAATGTGTATCGCCGCCTCGACTAAGAAGGATGCCTGGATATTCAAGAATTCGGGTCGTACTTATGTGACACTGTCCATGTGTAAGCAGTGCGTTGAAACCAATACGGAAATGCAAGACGTCGTTAACAAGAAGTAAATGGGTTATTTTCAGCGAAGGCAACAAGAAGAAGCAAAACGTAAGCTCTCCCTAACTTGAAACTGAAATGTGACATGCAAGGTTTATTTTGGGTCTTAATAATTTTTAGCCCTGTCAACAGCGCATGTTTTTATTTTCGAAATATTGCGTCAAAATGGTTTTAACTATCCTTATGAAAAACGCTTCAATTCCCGTGAGCAGTTATTTATATTCAGCCAGTGTAATGCCTTCTATTCCACATGCAGCAAGAATTTCTCAGAGAAGGACTTTGATGCATCTCCGACTGCTAAATCAAGCATGCATAAAATTTTTGGCAGTTTGTTTGCTACTGGTGTCACTTTGGGACGCCTGACTGCCATGTACGTGTATGCTGCCATGTTAGCACTCCATTGCTTGAAATCGGGTGCCTCGAGTGATTTCATTTTGATGATTCCTGTCTGGGTTGACGAGTACATGCGTGAGCATATGAAGCATACGTGCGTCATGCTCGCCAGAAATCGTTGGGATGCCTATGAAAAATTAGTTCATGTGGTGTAATTGCTGTTATGCGCTAATTCGCCCTTCGAAGTATACAATAAAGCGTGTACATAAGCTGTATCTCAGTCTTGCAAAAATGGAGTTTGAAGCTAGGTGGCGTCATCCTTTTTTCGTTGTTATCGCTGGTCCTAGTCAGTCAGGTATTGTGGTAGTGCTTCAACTGGATGCAAATCAGAAAACTAGTACTTGCATGCAAAAGTACGTTCGTCAAACGCTTCATCGAAAACCGAGGTCACATGATGCATCCACAACCTGATGGTGTGGTGTGGCGCTATACACAAGAGCAGCCACTGTACGCATCCCTGTGTCACGATCCCGAAATCAGGATCACTCGAGGCATACCCGACTTGGCTGCCCTGAAGAATAAGCTGGTTATTTTTGACGATATGATGCAGGAGCTAAAAAGCGATGAAGACCTAATTATGCTAGCAGCCCGTGGCTGCCATCATTTGAATATTAGCTGCATGCATATTGTGCAGAATGCTTTCTTCGAGGACAGGACGGCCAGAATCAACAGCCAATACACTGTACTTCTGAAGAATTCAGCCGACCAATTGCAAGTCAGCATTTTAGCTCGTCAAATGTTTCCGGAAAATGTAAAATACTTTCATGAGGCTTACGAAGACGCGTGTGCCAAACCTCATGGGTACCTGCTGATCGACAGTCATCAGGCGACACTTGATGCCTTGCGTCTGAGAACTCACATATTTCCTGGTGAATCGACAATTGTATACACCCCTATAAATAAGGGGAGCTGGAAATGTACCAGCTAGTTTTGATTGTTGCTATTGTGCACGATGGTTGCTGCAAGTCGACTGCGGCGTAATTTGAAACATTTGGAGGACTTGAAAACGGCAAAGTCAGTGAAACGACGCAAATTACTGGAGTCGGCTGATAAGGACCTGATACTGTGCTTGTGCGACTGTGCGAACAATATTTTGAAAAGCAACGTTCACTTGAAGCCAAAAGAGAAAAAGAGACTCCGTCGACAAAAAACGATTTTGCGGGCATTAGCTGCTGGTGCAGAGAAAGGGAATCTGCAAAAGAAACGGAAGCTGCTTATACAGAAAGGGAGTTTCCTGCCTATGTTATTGGGACCTGTGCTGAGTGGCTTGGCTGGCGGATTTCTTGGCAATCTGTTTGGTCGGAAATCGGAATGATGCATGCAAAGAAAATGTTGCTGGTACCTGCTACATCCGATGCCTTCTCCCAACATATGGTGCCGCCCTCAATCCCTCAAATGATCAACTTGAATGGCGAGATTAGACAGATTTTAGACACTCCTAACTTGCCGGCTGATTTGAAATTCAGAAATTATAATCAAGTGCTGCGTCGATATATATGAAAATGCACCAGGAATTTATGAATTCTCAATATCCACAACAAGGCAGGACAAGTGCCCTTGAAACTCCGCCGCCGCCGCCAGGAACTCATCAGCAGAGAAGACCAGAAACAGTCGAAAAAGACAGCGAAACTCCTGCATTACCATTCTCAGACAATTTCATCTTGAGAGGAGTGCCTGCAAAGGCGCGAAACACAGCTTCGTTGCTGGTTGATTTCCTGAAGCGGACCACGGAGACTATCGGATAGACTTCGAAAGGCGAGATGATCGCTAATGGTAAAACCATACCCAAGAACCCTTATACCATAAGAATGGATGACGTGCTGTCGAATATTTACTTCAACCTAAATAATTCTGCTGCATTTTCTAATGTGAGGGCTTTGTATAAAGAAGCTAAACAGCAGTTGCCCGATCTGCGAAAACGTGATGTCGAGGAGTGGTTCAGTGAACAAGAAACCTAAACTTTGCATAAGCCGGCACGGAAAAGATTTATCCGTAATCCCACTGTTGTGGGTGGCATCGACGATATGGCAGCTGGACCTGGCAGATTTATCCATGCTAAAGAAACACAACGACGGCTATGCGTACCTTTTGCAGTGCATAGACGTATTCTCTCGCTTCGCCTGGTCAGTTCCCATGCAGCGAAAAACGTGTGCTGAGACTGCAGACGCATTCAAACAGATTTTGCGAACAAGCAATGGTCGGAAGCCTGTTGTTGTCTCGAGTGATACTGGAAAAAATTTTTTGGGAAGGAATTCCAGGATCTACTCAAACGCAACGGAATTTATTATTTTACGTCTACCAGTGACAACAAGTGCCCCTATGTGGAGCGTTATAACCGCACTCTCAAGTCCAGAATGTGGAGTTACTTTACGCATAACAACACCTTTCGCTATGTTGGAGATCCCCTCACCAAATTAGTCGAAGCCTACAACCATTCTCTCCACCGAATTATAAAATATAGGCCAGTTGATGTCACAGAAGAAACTGAGCCACCCATTCAAATGCGTTTGCGGCAGTGGCAAGCCAGAAACTTTGCTCCATTCAAGTTTAACATTGGTAAGAGAGTCCGTTTAAGCAAATCTAAAGGCACTTTTGAGAAGGGATACTTGTCAAATTATACCTGTGATATTTTCGAAATTTCTCATCGAGCTGCAAGACCTTTGCCAGTCTACAAAGTCAAAGATGGGGCGGGTGAAGAAGTGAAAGGTAATAAAAGCTACTCGCTTTTTGTGCTAGCGTTTTCTCGAGAACTCCCTGTTAAGGTGTGTTTTATGAACACCAGTTGCAAAAGGCGCAAGAACCTGAAGTGTACAAAATAGACACGATTCTGCGCAGGAGGAAACTGCGTGACGGCAGGAAGCAAGCTCTGGTTCGATTGTTAGGCTATGGTCCAAAGTTTGATCAGTAGGTCGGAGAGTCAGAGCTAGTCAATGTATAAAAAGGCTTGAAATTCTAATTTTAATTTAGTGCTAAAGATGGATGCTCCGGAGACTGGTAGCACGAGTGACAGAGCTTCATGGTATATTTGGGGGGAAATCGATACCCAAACAGGAAGTTGTCTATATTTGTCAGGTTGTCCTGATTTACATAGTGGTCATTACATGTATCGTCAATTTGACACTGCAGCGTTACGAAGGAAAAGTGTGGACTGCATTGCTCAGTTCGTGTTTGGGTTATCTGCTTCCGAATCCATCCAGAAAACCATCCTTGAAATGAGCGACGACTTTTACTAAACTTTGCCCAGTAACACTGGCAACAATAGTCACGCCGCGAGTTTTCGTGTTACACTGCCAAAGCGAATTCAGCTGACTGGTGAATGGGAAGTGGCCCTGACACAACTTATCTACCCACATTCATGGTTCAACATCCGAGCCCCGGACAATATATTTTATGTTCTATTCAAAAGCGAAAACGATGGAGTAGCTCCAATCTCGCAGCCTCATATCACTTTGCGGTGCACAATTGAAGGGCTGAGGCCAAAAACTGGACAAGTCACATTTTTGACATTTTGAACTAAGCGCGGTTTTTTTTTCCATCTCTTCCGCCCAAAAACTAGACAAGTCCGAAAAATTTTCATCTGTGCGGCTGCCTATGACAAAATAACATCAAATGTCTGCATTACAATGTACTAGTATATATTGCATGACATGAATGATGTGGCCTTCTTGATTCGTTTAGTCAAGGCTCCTTCATACTCCATCCGGCTGGAGCCGTCCGGCCCGGATCGTCCAGTTTGCGCCGGAAGCGCACCCTTTATACTCTATACGGCACGTCTTTCCAGGCGCAAGCCGTCCAGCATTTCTGGAGAAGACGTCTGTTGTCCGTGAAATTGGTCGTACTGTAGGTCTTCGATGTGTGTTTTTCGGATAAGTTTCTTGGGGTATGTTATCCAATAAAATTTGCCAAACTTGATTTTGATTCGTTTCTGTTTTTTAATTTAGCTGCTTCGTTTTGTTTGTTTCGACAATTTTGCAACGCTTATAGTAGCATATTTTTGGTTCGATCAATTTACGAAAAGGCAAGGCTAGTTTTCGTTTTGAGTTTGTGATGCGTTGTGAACTCCTCTTACGATTAGCACCTGATCTATGCTGTTTTGTTATTGCATTTGTTTTTAGGGCACGGACATAGACTAAATGGTTCTTCCGGAAAGAGTAGTGGTTGCTGTTGCTGCATGGCTATTTTTGAAATTAAGAAATCGTCGTCGAAAGCAGCGTTCGTATGTCAAGGGAATTAATCTACTACGGTCGATGGAAGGGGAGTTTTACACTCTCGTTTTACCAATGAGAAGACAATTCCCAGAAGATCACTTCAATTATTTTCGCATGTCGGTTTCAAGGTTCGACGATCTTCTAAGACGACTCGGGACAAGGCTCGAACACGATCGTACTCACCGAAGTCCTATTTCGGCGATGGAAAGACTGGCAGTAACGCTCAGGTAGTTGCATCTAACTATTAACCTTGCAGTTTATAAATTTTGTGCTAGAATAAAGTGTGAAACCGTTCTTGTTGCAGATATTTGGCCGATGGGGGATCTTTGAGCAATTTGGCTTTCAGTTATCGATTGGGATTGTCCACGGTGTCAAAAATAAATCGTGAAACCACAGTAGCTGTTTGGGAATCGCTGAAAGATGAATTTCTTGCCCCTCCAACCCGCCTGCAATGGCAGTCGATAGCGGACGAGTTTTGGCAGCGTTGGAACTTTCCCATGTGCGTTGGCGCGATAGATGGGAAGCATATATCGATAAAAGTGAGCCCTCAGTCCTATGCGGTGCTAATATTCTGATCCGATATCAGTTTTAGTTTCGGATTTGAGCTTTGAGCTTTATGCTTTTTTATGGCAACTTCCCACTTTGCCCTCAGAGTATCTTTGACTTGGCTTTAACACTTTGTTTTTTTTAGTGCCCGCCAGACTCTGGATCAACATATTACAACTGCAAGCACTTCTTCTCCATCGTACTGCTGGCCATCGTCGATGCGAACTATAAGTTTATATATGTTGATATCGGTGGTTTTGGAAGAGAAGGGGATGCTGGCTTATTTCATGCGTCCTCATTCGGCAAGCGATTGGAGAAAGCGACAAATTCGTATGAAAATGGCGGGTTGAACTTACCGTTTAGCAACTTCATTTCTGGAACTGGAATCTCAGTGCCTCATGTCTTCATTGGGGACTCAGCCTTTCCATTGCAACGTCATATGATGAAGCCATATCGGTATGAATCTGCAACTGGGGCTGAAACCGCTTTTAACTATCAATTGTCAAGAGCAAGACGCGTTGTGGAGAACGCGTTTGGAATTATGGCCACTCGATGGAGAGTGTTGGGGACAAGGCTAGACCTTGATGTTAAAGCGGCTGAAGATGTGGTCAAAGCTTGTATCGTCCTTCATAATTACCTGAAATCCACGGATGCTGCTGATTTTCAACAACCACGTTATGTGCCAGATACTTTCGTCGATTATGAAACTGACAATGGAGAAGTGGTTTTGGGAGAGTGGAGGTCTAACGAACATAGCTACGCCTTGTTTCCCTTGGATGCCGATAATAGACCAGCGAGGGCGCACTACGATGTCAGAGAAAAACTGAAAAACTACTTTTCGACAAACGGCAAACTACCGTGGCAAGACGAATTTGTGAATCGTGGAGAGTATTAGTCGAATGCTTCGTGGTAAAAAGTGGCATTAGGAGAATTTGCCCATATTATATGTCCGAGTGTACCTACTGGACGAATAGTACAGCATTGTTGCAGCAATCGGCCTTGTGGGGTTGGGGTTCAGAAGTGCAGGCATGAACAGCAGAATTTCACCAGGTCAAGATAGCCAGAGTAAGAGTTTGGGAACAGAAACAACCAAAGTTTTCAAAAGCTGGCAAGCCAGCGAGGAGGATCCAGGGCCTAACCACCTGTATGTGATGCTGGTAACCAGGGGTGCAGGCGCGACATATTAGTATAAGGAGAGGATAAGGAGTATAAGGAGTTGGAGAAGGAGTATAAGGAAAGTATACGCATATGCACCTACTGTAAATCGAACCGAAAAAAAATGAATACGATTCACAAACGTCAAGTAGTAGCAGCAAACGAATGATAATGGGTACATTGGCAAGTGTGCTACAATCAACAAGCAACCAGTATCATTCAAACTCCATTCACAATCACTAAATTTTAAAATGGAAGTAAAATTTAACTTTCTTCTAGACACAAAAACAACAGTTCTGACACTTTTTTCTCATCTCTCACGAACGCAAAAATTCCTTCTCGAATGAAAAATTGGCGAACATTTCAAATCTTGCTAAGCTTATTTTACCAAAGATTCGACTTTGTTCTACGCTGAGTATCGTAGCATGCAATATAACTTACAACAGACTTTCAAGCATCAAAGCTCGACGACGCATTCTCAGGTGCATCTTCAACGAACTCAAATCGTTCGACCCATTCGTTCAGAGCCCGAATAGCAGTTTTGACAACGTTGTCGTTCGGCAGCGCCTCCAGTACATCGACGACGACATTTCCTGAAGGGGAGGAAAAAACTGACGACGGGCGAATCAGTATTACTGGCATACGTTACCATATTTTTGAAAACGCCTCTTCGATTGAGGAGCGTCATTGTGTCGCCTCAATATTTCCAAGACTTCGTGTGTCGCTTCGTCGACTTCAGAAGTCTTCTTTCCGCATCGAGCTCGTTTTTTGGCAGGACCGATCAAGGATTTCTCAGCATCTTCACGACGATCTTCTACAATGTTGCTCTGCGCCTCGTCCGTTGAGTCATTACCTTAAAATAGAGTTTACCCAAACGGAAAGTTAAACGACTTGGACTCATATCTACCTTCATCTTCCGACAGGTGCGCCAAATAGTTACTTTCATCGATCGCATTACTTGGGCCACCGTTGGAATATTCAGTAGAGGATGGCGATTGTGGTGCAGGAATATTCGTCGTAGTTCTAAGAAAGAAACAAAACTACTGCGGTGTAACACGAAGCTCAAAGTAAAGTAGAGGGACTTACTTGCGGCGTTGTATTACGGTATCCAAAAAGGCCAAGGCGTCGGCATATTTTGACTTTCGAGCGACACCAGCTGATCCCGTGGGTGGCTGTTTTCTCTTTTGACGAGTATAACTATTGCGTACGTCCTGAAATTTTTCTTTCAATTCCTTTCCTAAATGGTATAAACAGCTCTCCAAAAACATATATTACAATGTACAATACACAACGATACCTGACTTTCTTACTCCTGAAATCGCCAAGACTTCATCCGCAATCATATCCCAACAACGACTTCTCATACTTTTATTTTTGTAATCGCTGTGCCTCCAATCCCACAGAATGCGATTATTTTGCACCAACTCAATCAGAGGAAACACCCAATGATCGTCATTGGCAGAAGGCACCACTTGAGCGTCGGTCATTCTTTTACGAAATTCAAGCCTAGAACAATAATAATAAGCTCAGTCAACATTCATGTCCAACTTTCTAAAAAAAAACAGAAAAAATTCAGTAGAATCGCCTTGATTCGAGCGCCATTCCGGCACGCCGCGCGCGAAAAGGGGGCTCCGAAAAATGGCTAAAAACTCAAAATCCATCTAATGAAACAGAATTTTTGATAAGAAATTTAGAATCTGCGGTACAAACCGAACGTGATTACACCAAATAAAATATTTTGTCAGTCATCCTCGATTTTTCCTAACTCGATTCTTGGCGTCCGACATTTCTGCACTAAAAGTGCGAACTTGTGCAGAAATGCCGGAACAGAAAGAGCCGGAAGCCCCGACCAGCAAACGTCATTTCGCCTTCTTATATCCCTTTATAGTGCCATCCGGCATCTAGGATCAGGCTCGAGCCCGGGCCCCTTACAGTACGCTGCCTGCCTGAGCATCATGGACCATTCCAAGCAGTGCGTTCATGCCGGACGGCTCGAGCCGGATGAAGTATGTAGGAGCCTTCAGAAATCAGTCGAGGATCATCTGACAAGCATTGCTTTACACTATCCAAAGTTTATTGAAGTTTTCCCACTGAGCTTATTTTGTCTGAAACAATCTTGTTGTCTGCTTGAAATGGAAAGTGGGACCGAAGCTTATGGTCTGAAAGATGATGAGCAGTCCATGGTCTCGGCGAATGATTCAGTAGACTCGATGATTTCGGTGAATAGTCGCAGTCGCTTGCGTCGTCGAAATCCAGACAATTGGGTAGAAAATAAAATGAAAAGAGCGAGAACTGAAGGTAAGAGTGGGAAGCAGCTAATTTTTGAGAATTATGCCATGCGTTTGCAGTATTTTGTCAGAGTTTCATCAGAGTGCATTGGGAATATATTTTGTGATATTTTTAGGTACAGTAACAAAATCGTACAAAACTAAAAAGGATCCAAATCAGGTCGATATCTCTGCCCGCGTTCAAACCAAAGAATTCGAATGTCGCTGCCAATGTTCGAAAAAATTCACTGAAGCTAAGAAAGATAAAATCTGCAATGATTACGGCCAGCATGAATCTTATTCTGAGCAAACACAGTTGTTGTTCTCCCGCGTTACCCCAAAGCCGTAAGCACGAGAAAGAAAACGGATTAATAATGGGGGTAAAGAGCGTTTGGCGGTATTCGAGTATTCATTCGAAGTCAAAAAGGGAAGAACATCTGAAAAGATTATCGTTTGCAAAGCAGCATTTTGTAATCTACTTGGTATCCGCGCTTAGTTTGGAAAGTGACGGGGGATCGATCTACACCTGTCGATGGCCGTGGTCGCCATTCTAATGGCCCCAATCGTACGCCAGAAGAGGCTTTAAATATGGTTCGAGATTTTAGAATTTTAATTTAGATTATCAGTGCCTTTTGTGGAATGTTGGATCAAAGGTCTGATGATGATAGAGGAAAAATCATAAGAACATTCAGGATTTCAAAGTTTCTTGGAGCCCCTGATAAGTTGATAAAAGGCTGATAAGACGCAGTGCTGGATACAGGGCCTTATAACTTTGATATCAAACCCTGTCGCTGGCAAGAATGATGAATTCGCCTGCATTACAGACAGTAGGTACACACACTCCGCCCAAAATCTGGACAAGTCCATCCCTAAAATCGATTTATCGATAAGTAGCGGGCAAATCAGAGGTGCCATCGCAAAGCTACAACACCCTGACATGCCTCATGTATATGCGGACAACATATATTCACCTGGTTGAGATACCATAATTTCCCAGATTTCAGAGTCATATCAAAACTTTCAGAAGGCCGTAACTTAAAACTGCAAAAATAAACCTGTCCAGTTTTCGGGCTCAGCCCTTCAATTCCCGATGCTGGTATAACAAAGTGACCGACTTGTTTGAGACCATGGAAAAACAAATGAAAAAGCAGCACCCTTGGCTACCCGATTAGCTGCCTGTAAAATTCCAGTTTGACGGAATACTGAACCGAGTCACAATTTCTCTGACACATCCCGCTGATGATATTCAGTTATCCAAGGCAATGGCCTACATGTTTGGTTATGACGTGGACAGCTTTGAGGACATTTCGGATGACCCCGGCCTGGCACCTCACCCACCCGACATGAGAGCTGGTGTTGTCAGTCTTTACGTTTACTCAGACTTGGTCGAGCATACTATTGTGGGTGACACAGTGGCACCCCTCTTACGCACAGTGGCAGTGCAAAGCAACTTTGGCGATATCGTGGACAAAGTGTTCCAGGCTCGTCATTATGTGCCTGTTCTGAAAAAGGACTTTGACACGACAGAAATTGAAATAAAGACGGATCAAAATCGTGTTTAGGACATTCAATTCGGCAAGACTATTGTCAAGCTACACTTCCGTCGCCGCAGAGCAGGAATTTTTGTATAAATTATGTGGTTTACTGGTGTTTTATTATTGTTGCTCATTGTTGTCGCAGAAAGCAGCTGGAAATCATGAATTACGACAATCCTGACTTTTGGTTGGCTTCTTATCGTCAGCAAGCTGTGCAAAGCGGTCACGGGTTGGATGGATTTCGTGGATCACCGTACCAACGTGGTGCTGGTCTGGGCAGCTGGTTCAAATCCCTCTTTAGCATGGCTGTACCAGTGCCGAAACAAGCAGCGAAAACTACAGCGAGACGCGTGGGCAAGCAGGCGCTTGCAGCTATTGGACAAGTAGCTGCTGATGTATCGAGTGGAAAGGACTTCAAGGAATCATTGCTCAGTCGAGGCAAAGAAGCGGCATTAGATGTTCTGAATAAAACAGCTGCAAACGGATTCCAAAACAGCAGTGGATTAGGTGTTAGACAACTCAGAATAACTATTAGATTGCCTTTAAAAAGGAAAGCTAAATCAAGAAAGAACAGTGCAGTGAAAAGGCGTCGCCTAGTGAAGTCGGATATCTTCAGTCAATAAAACAGAATGAAGCGTTTTATCGATTCCCATTCTATAGCAAGCACCAGGAGTGAATTGGATTTATTTTCTATTCTGGCAACTCAGGTGGCTATTTAACGTTCATTTTGTGATGTTATCCACACGAGCAATCCAGTCACCAATGAGGGACCTTTTGAATTTCGTTTTCCCGCTGATTCGAATTTTGTGCATTTGTGTAAGCGCTATGTTTATTTCCAGCTGCGAATTGTCAGAGCTGACGGTGCTGCTGTTGGGGCGAATGATCCGAGGGTGGCACTCATAAACGTTATTGGTAAAACATTTTCAAACAGGCCAAACTTTATTTGAACTCCAAGCTGATTTACGACAGCGGCGATATTTATCACTTGCGCGCCTACTTGGAAACTGAATTGAATTATGGTTCTGACGCGAAATCATCCTTTCTAAGCTCTGCTTTGTACGCGAAAGAAGCTGGTGCCAATGCTATTGTGAATTCTGAAAATAACCCTGGTTTTGACGAAAGGGCTAATCGGTTCGCAAACAGTCAGTGGGTCGAAGCTATGGCCCCACTGCACGTGGACCTCATGAATCAGGACCGCCTGCTATTGCCTCACACGGACGTCCGAATTGAGCTGCACAGAAACATTGACTCATTGCTCTTGATGTGCTTTCAAGCTAACTCTCCCGCCTATAAACTGGAAGTACGAGAAATGAAGATGATTGTTCAAAAAGTGGAGGTGTTGGAAAGCGTGCATCTAGCTTTAAAATCCACTTTTTCTCAATACACTGCCAAGTACCCATTGCGACGAGCCGTTGTCACCAGCTTACACGTTACTCAGCAAAGGCGTGTCACACCTACTAACAGCATTCTTCAAGGCCAGATACCCCGCCGAATGATCATTTGCTGCTGCGATCAGGATGCTTATCATGGCACTATTAATAAAAGTCCATTTGTGTTTCAACCATAAGCCATTCAGTCGATAAAAGTTACAGCTGGCGGACAGACATTTCCTGCTCATCCATTCCGCTGAATTTTGGATTGGATTGGATTTTAACAATCATCATTTTCTGCAAGCATACACTTCACTGTTTCAAGCATTGGGCATAGCTTATGACAATCGTGGAAATGGCATAACACGCGGGGACTTTGAAACTTCGCACTGCTTTTTTGCATTCGATTTATCCTCTGACTCGGATGACAGTGGACACTGGGATACCATAAAAAAGGCACCACCTCAGTCGAGATTCAGTTTGGTCAGAACTTGCCTGCTGGCGGTGTTCAAGTTATAGTGTATGCCGAGTTTGATAATTTATTGTCAATCGACCGAAATCGCGTGGCCCATTTTGATTACACGGCTTGAACATGGATACTGTGGAGCTGACATACATTCTGGGCAAGGACCCTTTCACGAAACTGAACTTTGTCGGCGTTTTCCCTGCTGATCACCTGAAGTCTCCCACTGTAAAGACACGCCCCGCCTGTTTGGTCGTCAATTCTGACCCTAGTTGGAAACCGGGCGCACATTGGCTGGCAATTTTTATTACGCACAACGGCCAATTGGAATTTTCCGATTCTTATGGACAGTATCCACGCAATTACCCAAATGGTATACGAATTTTTGAAGCAACAGGATGAATTTTGCAAACTGAACAACAGTCAATGGCAAGGCCCATCGTTAAGCACTTGCGGACAATTTTGCTTGTATTTCTTGTTGTGGAGATGTTGAGGCGTCAGTTTTGAGAAAATCATGCATAAGTTCAGTAATAACCAAGAAACAAATGATTTTCTGGTTACCTTTTGTAAATGGATTGTTTGATAAGAGTACTTGTGTGCATGATGTCGATTATGTTGTCAACCAGTGCTGCAAGGCTAGACTTTGTTTGCATGGTCATCAACCCTAATAAACATGAATAACTTGTACATTCATCCTGTGAATAAAGTGTACCTAGTACACATTTCATATGATCGAATTTAAGAACGAAAGCACAGGCACGAAATTGCGGGATCACATTATGCAAAGTCGTGCTGAGCAAAACTAAAATCAAATCAAGGAAGCTCCAAAAATTTAATCGAGCGAATGCATGCCATAAAACAAACGTAGAAATAAAGCGATGAAAATAAGGCGCATTTCGAGCCAAAAATCAGAGTACAAGGCGAACAAAGCCGAAAAAAGAAGCTTATTTAATAAGCTTACTCGTTTTCTTCTTCACCCCCACCATCGGCTACGGCATCCTCAATCGCCATGATAAAATACTCATCCGCATCGAGCGGTTTATTGAAGTCGTCGTCGTTGTCCAACTCGGACTCGCTTAAATCATCCTCAGCTTCCAACACGACCACAAGACCGTGGTGAAATTTCACCATCATGCAGATGTTAGCAGGATGGTGATGGAGTTGAAATTCCATGTTCGATAGGTCAGGGTAGACACTGCCGAACGTATTGATTTTGAGAACTAGTCCCCGGCCAGCTTGTTGGGCGTTGCTTTGGGTGATCAACTGGCCCGTGATACCATAGCAGTTGATCAGTTGCAGAATTCGAATGTTCGGATTGTCGGCGATAAAGCTGGCGATAGCGACGTTGCCGAGCATGGTACAGCTGAGGGTAACATCCGTAATCGTTGATGGTAAAAAATGAACCAGACCAGAGGCAGTTCGATTGAGGACGAGTGTCGAGCACTGCGAAAAGTGTTGAAGCAGTGGCATAACGTCAAAATTAGTCAGTAGTTGACCACCAATGGCGAGTCTTGTGGTGCTCGGATTGGTTCGGGTCAGAAGGACTTCTTGAATGGCAGGCGGCGGCTCATTGTGGATGGCAATACCTTTAGTCGACATCCTCGCCAACAACTGTCGAAGAGCGTGACTGGCTACCTCCGCTGCCGCCGGCCTATAGTTGAAAACGATACAGGTGATGGGTATCGGTTGATTCCAAAAATTAATAGCCTGGATTCGCCCCCCGTCGCTTGTAGATTTCGAATTCAACTGGAACACCCCCATAGCGCAAACCAGACAAGCTGGAAATGCACAGATTCCACGATTTCAGTTGACCAAATAAGTTGGGGGGGGGGAGCCAATTGCAAAGCATCGCTGATACGTTCTGACGCACTTTCCAGACGAAGGCGAATTAACAGACAAGTACTGCATAATCAGCAGTATCAATTCGACGGGGAGTTGGTCGATCATTTTTTAAGAAAATCACCGAGTCTACCGAAATGAGGAAGAGAGAGAGAGAGCTCCTTGAGTAGGGTCTTCGCTCGGCTACCTCTAGATGTTTTCCCATCTAAGTCTCATCTTCCCATAACGGTCCTTAGCCGATAAGTTGGCGCCTGTTAGATATTTTGGACTGTCTCCTATTTCAAATTCTGCGCTGTTTGTTAGCTGGATTGTTTCCCATTACGCCAAATATGTGCAATCAACATGTCCTTAAGTCTGCTCCCAGACTCTTTTTACTGTGCTGGCTATCTGGGGGGTAAGCATGAGCTGATGCTCTAAACGATAAATACCCAACTTTCTTAGTCCAGTATTCCTATTGCTGGTCCGACCGTACAGTTTTGGTTTCCATTATGGTCACCTATGTATGTACGGTTCTCTGAATCATGGTGTTTTCCCAAGACGGCTGGGTAGCACGTACCAGCTACCGCCAACCACCTTCTCGCTTGTACATCTAGGTCATGTTTTCAGCCAGCTTCTGTATAGATGCCACACAAGCTGGCTTCATTACGTATGCGTGGTGTGGTTTACCTGGCTTGGGAAAATGAGGGAGGAAAAAAGTAGGCGGAGTCGACTGTCTGGAAAACGGGGGCAGTCTGGGTATACATTACATTGGCCTACCTATTTCCCATGCAAGAATATGTTTTGTACAGGGGTATGTTTCGTACAGGGGTATGTTTTGTTCAGGGGTATGCTTTGCATAGGGGTATCTTATATCAATGCCTATACTTATTTCACTGCACCCCAAAGAGACCTGGATGACTACTCGCAAACCCGTAAATAATCAGTTATCGACGCACGTAAATTTCAAATCGATAAAGGAAAAATTTTAGACTTGGGCGCCGAATTAGGCCAACCTGACTGCACATATCGAATGATTCCAGTCAACTGCTTGTTCTTCAGGGTCACCTTACGAACTTGCTGGATAGTAATTAGAAGGTTAGAACTCTTTTTCAAAACCGCAATCAACTGTGGAGTGCCGTCCACTGGCAAGCATGGATCAGAAATCGATAGAAGAGGATTTCTTGTCAGAAAATAATCAGCATTCGCGTGATCCTTTCTTGGGCGATATTTTAGGTGGAATTCATAAGTCATTAGAATGATAGCCCAACGATGAAATCGGGAAGCTTAAACGGACTCAATGTGTCGCTTTGGTCCTAGCATCACCAATAATGGCTTATGGTCAGTTACTAAATCGAACTGACGACCATATAAATAGCGACGAAATTCCTTGACCCAAAAAATTGATGCAAGTGCCTCTCGCCTAATCTTTGAATACTTGCAATCCGCTGGCGACAATTTCTTGGATGCGAAGGCGATAGGACGCTGTGAACCGTCAGGCATATAATGAAACAGAACAGCACCGATGTTAACACTGGACGCATCACAATCCAAACCAGGAGGCATTTTGAAGTCATAGTGAACCAGGACAGAATTTGAAGTAATCGAATAACGCAAAGTCACAAATGCCTTTTCACTCTTATTGACCCATTCCCAGAGAACGTCCTTCTTTAATTTTTCATGCAAAGCAGCAGAAATAATAGAAAAATTGGGAATGGATTTGCTGTAGTACGCCATTAAACCAAGAAAGCTGTGCAATCGTCCTGGACTGTCCGGAATCAGCACATTTTTTAAGGCTTCAATCTTATCAGGCAATAAGGGCAATCCAGTCGAATTAATAAGGTGACCCAAGTATTCCAAAGATCGGACCCTAACAATGCACTTGCTCTTTTTTAAACGAGAACCTTTATCTTGTAATTGAAGTAATACCTTACGCAAACGGACATCGTGCTCCTCTCGCGTTGCACCACCGACGAGAATGTCATCGAGATACGAATGTGCACCTTCTAAACCTGAAATCGCGCGTTCAAT
The DNA here is from genome assembly GCA_030248295.1 of Mesodorylaimus sp. YZB2_4. NCBI lineage: Eukaryota > Metazoa > Nematoda > Enoplea > Dorylaimida > Dorylaimidae > Mesodorylaimus > Mesodorylaimus sp. YZB2_4. The sequence continues at coordinate 52,251 of JASANH010000246.1, forward strand.
GACGTGCTCGAATAAGCCAGGTGCGAAACTGACTCCGAACGGCAGACGATTATATCGAAATAAACCCTTGTGCGTTATGATTACCACTGCCTTCTTTGCCTCCTCCTCCAGTTCCACTTGAAGGTACGCATCAGCCTAATATAATTTCGAAAATACCTTGCACCCAGCCAAGGAAGCGAACAATTCCTCACTGGTCGGCAATGGGTACCAATCAGCTGGATAGCACAAGGATAGGTACAAATAGCTGGATTCAAAGTGAGGCGAAAATCAACGCGAATACGGATGGAACCATCTGGTTTCTGAACTGGGACAATCGGAGCAGCTTAATCAGAACGAAGAGTCGGCTCAATAACACCTATGCGCTGCAGTCTGTCCAAGTTCTCCTCAATTTCAGCTTTCAAGGCGAATGGGACTGGACGGGGTTTATAGAATCGTGGAACAGCATCAGGGCGAAACTCAATATGGGCGCGGACATCCTTGACGTGGCCCAACTCTGGCAAGAACAATTAGGAGCCCTCAATTAGCAGAAGATCTTTTTCCAGTCCAACTTGAAAATGGCAAGCAAATCTCGACTGAAAATGTTGCAGCCGTAATTACTGACAACGTAAACGTCGACGGGTTTGCACGTCCCTTCGACAGTTAATGGAATACGAGCTGTGCCCAAAACCGAAAGTTGAACGCCACCATCACTACGCAACTGCATCGTGGCCGAACTTAATTTTGGTGAGCCAATAAGACGCCATGTGGTCACATTCAAAAGACTCACTTTTGCTCCAGTATCCAACAGCATTTTAATCGAACGTGAAGAAGTCGAAGCAAACATGAAAATTTCATCAGAATCCGATGAAATATTATCAACTGCAGCTATAGTGCCGACATCTGAAATTTGTGAAATGCCGTTACCACCACTTTAACAGGAAGGAACTTCTCTACAGACTTTGGCTGAGTGGCCTTTTTTCCCACACGATCGGCAAATATCGTTTAAATGCGGGCATTTGGGAGCCTAGTGCTCCTTAGAGCCACACCCATGACACGTGCCCTTTTGTGGCGTGCCGTAATCAGGCAACAGCGGTCTACCTTTCTGTCCGCTATTCCATGTGTGCCCTTTAAAAGAACTGCCGTGACGCGAAATACCAAAATCGGCTTTGCGCTACGCTGAATTTGACGAAGGATGCGAATACGTTTTTTTCTTGCCTTTCGAGATACCGATCGCAGAAACAGGTGCGCTAGCCGAATTAAAAACTGGCAGGTCCCTTTAGACAGCTTCTATTTGCTGTGCCAAAGCTAAAGCATTGGACCAAGACAATGTGGGCTGGGTTACCAATTTCTCCTTGATCTTAGAATTTCGCAACCCTGCAATGAACTGGCCGCGCAAAGCCCGGTTTAAGTGCTCCTCGAAATTGCAGGTCAAGGCCAATCGTTTTAGATCAGACATGGAATCAGCTACAGACTCGGTCTCATTCTGCCTGCGCTGAATAGATTTCTGCGTCTCCGCCACCTCTAACGTTTTGGGCTTGAAATGCTCCTGTAAGGCGTGAATAAGCTTTTCCAGCTGTTTTGCGCTAAGGCTATCAGGCGCTAAGAGATTGGTGAGCAATTGGAAATGCTCATCGCCGATAGCCGTAATGAGTGCAGGAACAGTGTCGGTACAACTCACACTGCTGACGAAACCGCTCAAAGTAAACTAAAAATTTGCAGAGAAGGATTGAACAGTGTTAACGTAGGAGGAGCGTGAATCGGATCTTTTTCCAGAGGCATAGCGAGAATGACTGACTGAAAAACCTCTCAACAAGGACTTTGAAAATGGCAAGTTTGAAGTGGAATTAGCCGAAAGTCACCAAAATGTTATGTCTGAGTGGAATGTAACTATGACTGAGTTCGATGATTAGTAGCCAGAATTACTATTGCGCAAACCTCAGACAACATTCGTACAATACTAATACAAACAAGTATAGGAGCATTGTAAGGCGCCAGTCAGTCGGAAAGCACTCTGCTCAATCATGGAAAAAACATGATATGAGAAAATTACGTGTAAGCTTGTAATCGGGATCTCAACATGCAGATTCCAGTGTTGGCGCTTACATTCTCGATTTGCTAAACTATGTAATTGCGCCATGCCATTTCCGTAAAAGGCGTCCTATTGACACTTTGAAGTTTACTGCAATGATGCATGTTGCAAATGTGCCTCAAAGCGTGTATAATGATGAAATGCGGGTGAACGAAACCACCAATACAGCTTGGCTAACCTTTGAAAAGTGAAATGTGGCTAGCAGATACAGAATGTATTTCCATCCAGATAAGATGTCTCAGCAGTTGATGACTGCAATGTCTCACATGTCATTGCAGTTGTAGTTGCATTTGATGTCTAGTGTGAATATGGGTGAATATTTGGGTATATCACCAAACAAGTTCCGATTACTTGCCTGGAATATCAGCATACTTTTGGCGAGTTTTCTCTTCAGGTTTTGCCCTAAGACATCGCCAAATGGTTCCGCAAACGAGACTCGAATGGGTCCCCACATGAATCGTTGTGCCGCCATGTCGAAAGGTGGGCGCCACATACTCGTCAACGATCCTTATAACATCTAGCAGCATTGGTGCTAGATGGAGGTGAGCAGTGTCCTGGAAGGTGTCCAAGAATTCGTTATCAGATGAGAGTCCATTTCCTTTCTTATGCTATGCATAGAAGCAAAGCTGAAGTGAGAGAAATAATAAAATCGAAGCGAAGCCGGGAAAAGCAAAAAAATCAAATTCAAAAAAATACTTTCGTTGAAACAAATGCCATAGTCACCAAGGCCACTACAATTATTTACAATTTTACTTCGAATTTTATAAAAGCAGGAGCTCACTTCTCCCATCCTCACGATATATACGTTTAAAAGGAGCAGCGAGTGAGCCCTACCTTTTCCTTAATCGCAGTTACCACACCTACATTTGGTAAAAAAGGTTTCGTTACATTATGTACATTCGTAAAAGCTAGTGGATCAGCAGCCAATACTTTTTTATAATTTCCGAATGTTAAAGCTGCTGCATTGACTGTGGTTAGCTGAACTCCCTTTGTCTATGGATGTTCCTCGCCTGGACTAGACATAGCACTGAAACAGGTAATAGTTAGTTTGGGGGAGTTTGTACAGCACAGTACAGCAATCACTTACCTTGGGATTCAGACCAGCAAAGTTGGATCCTTGCTTTTTCAACTTAAAGCGACCAGGCTCGCGTTCGTGTAATGGATTTGTCTTGTCCACAAGCCATTTGACCTTCAGGCGTTGCCATTCGTCTCGTTTTCCAGGCAGCACAATGTCATCGAGGAAAGGTGCTGCAATTGCCATTCGAAACTGAAAAAATTTCAAGTAAACAATGATGTCTACGCAATACAACATTACAATTACCGAGTCTGTATCACCTTCTGACAATGTCCATCGTTTTCGGTTTGAATATGGAATGAGTACAGTGTACATAAAGTCCAGCATTGTCTTTTCAGCGTTACCATATATGGACAAATCTGAAATTAAAACCTAAATTATTCTTGAAATTTAGTTGGCATAAAACTTACCAATTACAGTTGGTAGCTAGAAGATATGCTTCTCCGGTTTTCTATGGAGTTTGAAACTGTTGTTGGAGATGGCTACTTTACATACATGGAATGGGTCATTGGCCGCCTTCATTGCCTTTTTCTTATCAGCCTAGATAATAAATCGCCTAGAGCGGTACCTTCACCAATCGTTATGTTTCGGGTCTGGACAACTGTCCTCTTTTTGCAAAGAAACTTGAACCTGATTACCAGGCAGACGCATGAACCAGAGCTGAGCATCATTGCTGCTATTAAGAGCATCGTGATGATGCTAAAAATATCTTAAACGTTGGCTTATAGATCGGAACTTGTGAGTTGGTTTTACCTTTTTTCATTTCCTGATTCGTGGCTACTATATGGTTTCTGGTTGTAGCTATGGTCTTCCGATTTGTCCTTATGGGATCCAGCGTTAATGTCATCGAATTCTTCATCCGCGTTCCTAAACAGGTGAGCGATCATTTGTCTCAATTTCTAGTGTGCGGAAATTAACTCTCACCTACATGTTTTTTTTTCGCTGTATGCGTAGGGATGTACGATTTTCTCAAAGAATCTATGTAAAACCCTTTTTTGAAAAAAAGTTTTTAGTCTTTCTGGTCTTACCTTTCCCACAATTTTATAAAATATGTCACATTACAGCATAATTGCGGACCCTTTTCATTGGTCATCAGGGGCGGTGGTAAGCTCGGAGGCTTTGGAGAGAAAAATGTCGATATTTGATGTGGTGTGGGTTACGATCGTGAGGTTAGAGGCTCTGGAAAGAAAAATGTCGATGTCTGAGGTGGTGTGGGAGACGTTCGTGAGCTTAGAGGCTTTGGAGAGAAAAATGTCGATGTCTGAGGTGGTGTGAGAGACGACGGTGAGGATTCGGGTGTTGGCAATTTTAAGGCTGTGGCGTGTGTAGGAGGGATTTTGGCTGGCTCTGATGTTGAGGACTCTTTTGTCGCAGGCATAGGCACGGTAGAAAATATTACTGCCCTGGAAGTTCAGATCGAAAGTTTTCCTATTTAGTATTGTCGCGACGGAGCGCGATGAATTCAACGCTCACATTACAGCCCAAGAGGAGCATCGTCGATCCGTGACTTTCGATTTGACTCTTTTCCTCTTTTATGCCTAGTTCGCTCTCCTGTGGCTCATTCTTCGTTCTGTCTCCAACCAGAGTGGTCGCCTGCTTATCTTTGTCTGTAAAAGACAGTGTAACGAAGCTGTGATATATTAAGTCTCTCTCCTCTAGCCGACCTGAGCAGTCGGTCCTCTCGTCGCTCTCTTCAACTACGCTTCCACAACGCTCCTCTCGCTACAAGTGGTAGCATCGAACGTGGTTTCCATCTACGATCTTCGCCCCGCCCTTCGTCGACTGGTACGTCCGGAAGGCGGCGGTGCAGTGTGAAGATGGCGTCAAAGTCTTGGCAACTACTCAGTCCCATTCGCGAACGCCTCAGAAAGGCGCTACGATCCGTTCAAATCGACAAGGACGCACCAGCGGAATGTCCACTCGACAAGATCTCAGATGCCAAATCAGAAATCGAACTGGCCAAATCGAAACTTCAGAAATTGTTCGTCGTTTACGAAACTCGGTACAACGCGTTCGTCGATGCGTCCGAAGATAAACGAGTCAAAGGCTTCCAGGAAGAAATCGCCCAATTCGACGAACCGTCCTCCCAGTACTACGATTTTGACGCCGAATTCGCGAACGTCCTAAAGATCCTCGACAGTCGAGTCGAAATGGAAAAACGTCGCGTCGAGATGGAAGAACGTCGCGTCGAAATGGGAGAACGTCGCGAAGATCGGGATCGGCGCTTGGCTGCTGAAGAAGAAGAAACGCGACGTCGCCGCGAACTTCACAAAATTCAGATGGAAAACGAACGGCGACGTCTGGCTATTCCTGAAGCTCCCGCCGCGCCTCCAGTGGTCCAAAGGGGAGACAAGGTACAATTGCCTTCTTTTGAGCCCCCTATGTTTGACGGGACCCCCTCCAAGTACCAGGAGTTCATGGACGCCTTTAAGGCTTGTGTGCATAGTCAGAAGGATCTCTCGGATGTCTTAAAACTTCACTATCTGAAGTCCCGCCTGGAAGAGGGAAGTCCGGCCGCTAGGGCTATCGAAGGCTTATCCGCGACGAGTGAGAACTACGCCGTCGCTTTGAAAACGATTGAAGATCGTTTTGGGAAGAAAGATCTCATAGTCACGAAACATCTGCAGAATATTCACGCACTCAAGGCACCTAAGAACGAGGCACGCGCGCTGCGTAATTTCTTTGACGAGTTGAATGCAAGCTATAATTCGCTCAATGCTCTTGGCGTTTCCATTCAAAACGATCCTAGCCTCGCAATCATGCTCAAAGACCTGCTCCCATCGAGTCTCGCAATGAAGTTGTTCAAGGAAAACGGAAAGAAGCCGTTCACCGTCGAGTCCCTGATCGTCCTACTCAAAGATCATATTGAAACCTCAGAATACATGGAACATAGCTCTCGTAATGTTGCGTCGCCCCCCAAAGTTGAAAGGTCTGAACGCGTAAGGAACCAGTCCCTGCTCGGAAGCCAGCTAGCCATCAGAGTCATGGTCGCGTCTTCACAACCATGAACCTCGCTTCAAGTAACCCCGCTACGAATAGCCACCGTGGCTCTTGATCCTCTCAAACGAAACCGCCGATGTGCCAGCTCTGCAACGGTAGCCACTGGCCCAGCCAAAGCCCCAAGTATCCTACGCCCAACGATCGCAAGAAACAATGTTCAGAAAAGAAACTCTGCTTTAACTGTCTCTCTAGCAGTCATCGCATCAGTGATTGTAAAAGTACTAAGAACTGCCCATCTTGCCATGGAAGGCATCATCGTTCGCTCTGCGGTTCTTCCTCGTCCTCTGCTACATCTCACTTCACGACCGGCCCCTCATCTGGGCAATCAACATCCTGCATAGCTCCAAGTCCTCTCCGCTCCTCTTTCATGCTGTCCGCCAAGATCACCGCTAGTTCTGGTCCATCAAAGCCGTTCTTTGATGGCCACGCTGTACTTGATTCTGCAAGTCAACGATCCTACGTTTCTTCAGAATTCGCTAGGCAAATTGGTGCTCCTGTTATTCAAACAGAGCAGATTCGCGTCTCTTCTTTCGGTGGCATCATGAATTCCTTTAGTTCCCGCTTGGTAGCTTTCTCCATTCGCACTCGCGATGGCTTCGATCTCAGCATCAAAGCTTATGTCATTCCGAAGATAACCGGCCCAACGGTTCGCCCGTTGGCAACCCTATCTCCAGAAGCTGAGACATTCCTGCAGTCCTACGATCTAGCTGATACTATTCCGTATGCTTCGGAGTCCCGTATTGTCGACATTCTAATTGACGCAGAATACTGGGATCAAATCTTCGCTGACTCCAGTGTCTCAGTGCCGGGAAGCACTCCGCTATCTCTCATTCCTCCTCGTCTGGGGTGGATCCTTACTGGGAAAGGAGAATCACCAACTCCATCTGCTACGAATGAATCTGCAAACATCATCTCGCATACGACACTTCTTCTCACGAACACTCATTCTGGAATCGATTCGCCTTGTCTGAACTCTTTCGACTCGCTTGCCATAAACATAGCCGATCCCTTGACAAATTTGAAGCCTGAACAAATCGGAATTCGTGATTGTTCATCTGATGCTAACGATGAACCCGCCTCCTGGTCAAGACGAAACTCGACTCGGAAATGAACTTGAAGTGCATCGTGTCCTATCCCACGATTTGTGCATCGAGCATTATCCCGTCGTCCCTAATGAAGAAACTTCGTTGGCCGCATCGCAAATCTCAGATCAAGTCCTTCTGTACTCCGCATCTTGGAGAAATCGTTCCGAAATCGCCCTCTCGAATGCGCAGCCTCGCATGCACATCAGTCAGATGTATAGAGCATACAAATACGTCTGAGATCTATCTATGTCTTATCTAAAGGTCGTTCGTCGAGTTTATCTAAATACGTATCTGAAGTTTGATCGGAAAGTTTGGTTTTCGCATGAATGACTCTTCTGTAGTATCTAAACGCTCCCTTTTCTCTTTTTGGTAGACTAATCCCACTATAATATACAATACCTTTCTGATAGAACCCCCTCGTGAGCAAATCCCTTCAGGAATCCATGAACTCTGGTCCCAACTTCTCCCTTCCCTGGGCGTCTCTCGCCCGCCGGAGTGTCGCGACGGAGCGCGATGGATTCAACGCTCACATCACAGCCCAGGAGAAGCATCGTCGATCCGTGACTTTACGATTTGACTCTTTTCCTCTTTTATGCCTAGTTCGCTCTCCTGTGGCTCATTCTTCATTCTGTCTCCGACCAGAGTGGTCGCCTGCTTATCTTTGTCCGTAAAAGACAGTGTAACGAAGCTGTGATATATTCAGTCTCTCTCCTCTAGCCGACCTCAGCAGTCAGTCCTCTCGTCGCTCTCTTCAACTACGCTTCCACAACGCTCCTCTCGCTACAAGTATTTAGGTTTTCCCATTGTATAGGTACGTTTTACTTACTTGTCCAGACCGCAGTCGCAGTAACAGTATGGGCGGCATGTAACTATCGGTGCTTTACAGAAGCATTGGCATCCTCCGGCCGACGTTTCCACTTTTTTATTCGCGGCATGATCTCGCGAATGTCACCATTACAGTGAATATTACTGACGGCGTGCGTGATCAATTTTTTCGCCTTTTTCGCGCACTCGACCAGCTTGATAGAAGAAATTACCAGTCGCGGGCAATCGCAGGTGACGGCGGTTTTATCAGCGGAGCAATAGCACTAAAGGAATGGGGATAATAAGACGAGCTGGTACGTCAGGATCTTCCTATGTTACCTGCCCATTTGCAGCGACCGCCAGGTACGTAATGATCAAGCTAATGATCAAGTGATCTTGAATACGGATCTGAATCAGCAGAAATCCTTGACGGCGCGGGCGCATGATAACTACCATCACGACGATAATGCAGGCGGCAACGCCGATTCCGGCTTAATTCTGCTTGAAAATTTCTATCCCAAATTCTACGATTTGTTGGCAGCGCGTGAAAAGTTCATAATTACTCGATTTATGGGCCCGAGCTTGTCCCGCGAGCATATTGGCGAAATAATTCAGCCAATAGGCGAAAGTAGGCAGAGTCATTTTTAGATCTTACGTCTTAGATACTATATCGGTTTCTCACCCTCTTTCCTGTCTGATCAGGCGTGTTAAAATGCGGGGTTTCGGGAAAGTTCTCTATTCAGCTGAGTCATCTCCACTGATTTGAATGCTGATCCATTTCAGCTAGCGGACGGTTTCAGATTTTTATATTTGATAATGAAAAAGGCTGGTCTCGACGCGAAAATATTTTGCCTTTGGTCTTTCGGCCTGTACTGTACGCAGGGAGACCCGGCATGGGAGGGACTGTTCGGTGCTTTAGAGTGTGACGGGAGGGAGTTAGCTAGCCTGCCAGAATGTAATGTCTGGTGTGATCGCTGGGTGGTTAACCTCGGCAACACGAAGCGAATAATTATGCTTGGCCGGTTCAGAAGTGCTTACTGTGCTGGTCATTTAGGTATCCCATCATAGAACAGAGCTTGTCCTTGCTTTCTGACTGGGCTCTGATGATTTAATTTTGGGACTCTAGCCTCCTCTCTTAGACCATTTCGCATGTATGAACTGATTTAGCGAATCTTCAGATAAGCTATTTTTTCAATTGGTTGTGAGTTAGCCATCAAGAGAGAGAGCCGTAAAAGTGTTTTTATCAAAGACGGTTGTGATTCAGCGTCGCGTTTTTATCAAAGACGATTGTGATTCAGCGTCGCGTTTTTATAAAAGACGGTTGTGATTCATCAGATAGTAGCGCGTTGCTGGTGATTAACTTATCAGGGCTCTTTAAAACCCCATCGTCAGTCTTTCCGATTCTCAATCGTCTATTCTACCTCGGCATCATGACGTTCTTTATGGTCCTCCTTTTTCTTCTCAGCCTGGTCTCTTCTATGCATGCCGCGTGCTTTTGCGATGACGATCTCACAGTCAGATGCTCATCTTTCGACGAAGCATCTACTATCCGTCTGCTGGACTGCGCCAACTTGAGTGTGAGGATTAACATCGTCGGCTCACATTTCGACTGTAATATGCCCATTAAGCTGGTCATGCTGAATGTATACATCGCCACCATGTCTGACACGGCCTATTGCCCCTGTTTTTGCGCTCTGGACAATATCGAGTGCACAGGCAGTCTGTGTGAGTGTGACGATTGCGGATGCGTCTGTCGACAAAGCAGCAGCACGGCGTAAAACCCCTGCTGTAGGAGAACTCTCGCGCAGGGGCTTAACTCGCTCTCTCCTTTTAGTGCTCCCAATAAGACAACGAGCTCATCTACCGTGACGACAACGAGGACGAGAACAAGCATTTCTTCTTCGGTTTCAACGAGCACTGATCCTTCGACGAAGCCGGGGTATTCGAAAGTACTGCTCACTCGCGTGCGATTTTTATGGTCAAAACTCCAAATTAATAGTTGACGAGCGCATCTATTTTCAGTAACTTGGCCGTGGCAGTATCAGTTGCGGTCGCCATCGTTGTTTCCTTGGCGCTCATCACCGGGCTCGTGTTTTGCCGTATTCGGCATCGGCGATATGAGCTGGAACAACAACGACGAGAGAACGATTTTATGTAAGCGCACACCCCAAACCGCATTATAACTCAGTCAGGCCAGAGTTCTGTTTCCTATCCCGTCCTTAAATTCTCAGCCGCCGCCGTATTGGCTCTCCACTCAAATCAGCACCAATTTTTGAAGTCCAAAACGATGATCCAGCGCCGGTGTATCAGGATACAACAGAGCCAATATATTCTGAGCCAGATTTTGGCAGTTTTGAAAGCGTTTATGAGACACCCGCACATCATAGGTACCTGTCCTATACTCTGGAAAGAAAACAGACGCCCGCATTTGACCAATTTCTTTTCAGAGAAATGAACGAGGTTTTGGCCAGACGTGAACGAGCCGGCAACGATTACGACGGTCCTAGCACATCGAACAGTTCGCCGGCGCCTATCGAAACACGATCGAGAAACGAGGCGAAATGTAGCAGGTTAGCCTAACGCTTGCTTTATCCTTATTTGACGCTGTGCCGTAGTCCAGAGCGATGATTAGTAGTTTTATTGCTTCTGCACGTACATACGTACATGATCGGTCAGTGGGGACTCGATAGCGTTCAATAAAGGCGTAAGCAAATTGACTGGTCTAGCCGTATCAGGAACTAGGAGCCACGTTAGCCAGGAGGCGAACAAGGTGTCGGTTGATCGCCACTCGTTCTCGTCAGCATCCGATTTCAAGCTAACAAATCCGTCTTCATCAATTTTAAATAAGTTTCCTTCGAAGGGCGCCAGCTCTAGTAGAAAGCTGACTGCACTCTGCTTCAGTTCGGGCGAGTTGAAAATCGAAGCAAAATTCAGCAGCAGTCCAGATTCAGCCGTAGGAATGAGACTGTACTTTACGATTTGTCTAGTCGGCGTCGCCTTCTTCCTCATTGTCCTCCACTACGTAGGCTACGATGGCTTTATCGTCTTGGTGGGGGCTAAATTGGCGTACTCTGAGGTACGGAGGGCACTCTTGCCTGGCGTCGATAATGAAATAGGAATGGGGCGGTGCTCGGGCTGTGATCTCCGACAATAGGGGCGGGTACTCAGGGAACCAAATTCGACTGAGCCAGCGTATGCCCACGGCTAAAGGGAGGCTAGGAAATAGAAATACGTAAGACGAGTTTTGTACGGCGTGTCTGAAGGCCACGGACTTGAAGTTGGTGGACTGAGCGCATACTACAATGTCGCACCTGTGCGACGATAGGTTGCAAGCCAGCTGCGTCAGGATCGACCGGTTTGTGTCCAGTTTATCGAACATGTCATCTAGCCATAGCAGACCCGGTTCTCGCGCCCATTCGGGGCTGGAACAGAAGTCGATTATGGATTTCTCGTCGTAGGGGCTTATCGTGAATAGGATATTATTGGCCTTGCAGAATTTTCTTATATCTTCGTAAATTTCTTGATTTTCGTGAGCCACAATCAGGCTAATCCTCGTGTATCGTTTCGTGAATGCGTTATGAGAACAGCGAAGTTGTGCAATGGCGTGGCTTTTCCCAGTTCTCGCCACTCCTACAAGGTGATTTCTAGTTTGGGATTATTCCACTTGCTCAGAAGGCACGTGGCGGCAGTTACCTATGCAGGTGCAAAAAAAGTTTGGCCCTAGGAGTAGATCAGTCGCGTTCACCACCTCGCCAGCATGCATCCTTGACGGCCCTAGGGAGAAAATACCAAAGACTTTATGAAAGCAGGTTTTACTAGGAGGCAAAAGAGCTCGCAGGTTTTTAAAATTGTTCAAAAGTATTAGTAGGAGCGACCATCAGCGAGGCCGGCTTGCCGGGCGCTACAGTTAGAATCTTATTAATTTGCGGGATGACTAGCATTATCGTGGCCTCGGGCAGCGGCCGACTGAATGAGACGTTGACTGTGGGGACCGACCCAGCCGGCGTGGCCGAGAGAACATTTTCGCATTCGGCCATATGATTAGGGGGACGTGTCCAGGGCCAGAATATAGAAGCAGCCTAGCGTGTTGGGAAATTTCTTCGACGTCCCTCCTCTGCAAATTCTACTTCCGCCCGTCGTGGTCTCGTCGAATCCCAAACCCCTGTACAGCCAATAGAGGTACATGCTGTCGAATTCCGAGTTGGGGTCCAGACGTAGGTTCCATTCCGTGCTATTGATACGGACATTGTACTCTTGCACGGCGCAAGATTTAAAATTGTGCATGGAGCGAGCCCAGTCGCCTGTATAATTCACTTTCAGAAGAAAGGCCACCAGGAAGCGTCGAGGGTAGGCGCTGGGATTGTATTGGGGCGTCGAGGCCTCGCGGATTCCTTGTCTGAAGTTGAGCATAAACAATGCGGGTTCCAAAAAGTGAAAGCACGACTCGTCGCCCTGATTAAAAAAGGTCAGCTGACGCTGCAAAAATTGGTCCCTGCACTCGAAACTTAGAGCGTGCAATTCGAGGTGAGTAATTTGTATCATCAGCTCTTTAGTCGGCGGGTTTATTTGGATGATCTGCTTAGGGGCGTAAGTGTACAGATCGAATTGTAGTTTTGTTAGGAAGGGAAAGTAGGTTTTGGCCGCCAACGGATGAAGTCTCAACTTGTCGTACAAGTCGACGACCGTGCTCCCCTCGTAAAAGGAGCACCTGTCCTTTTTGGCCTGATCCTCGAAACTGTCTGGGTCGCCTGATTCTAGGTACCAGAGCGCCGTATCGTTACCCCTGAGATGCGCCTCGGTCGATAGGAATGCGGCGGTTGTGATATAATTTAAAAGACCGAAATTGATGGACGTATAGCATTCGCGATCATTGATCGACATAATGACCTTATTGAACATGCTATTGACGGGATTCGAGCAAAGGCAGGCGGTGTCGTCGGGACTGAGATTCGATCCGTCAGTGTTTGTGATTTTTAGTCGCACGCTCAAAAACACCTCGTTCGATGGGTGGCAATTGTTGCTGGTGGTATAGACGAAGCTGAGTTTTGTATCGGCCTAAAGGGCATGGGGGGATCTCCTACTGTCTAAGTAGTCCATCAAGAGGCATAGGAACTTACGGCGTTTATTGAGAAGGGGGGATTCCGATTCGAGTTTCCACGTATCAGGCGAGTTTCGCGGACGGCCGTGTCTGGACGGCTGTGGACGAGGGGTAGGGTACCGCCTTTGAACGGGCTCAGAAAACATCTGGCGAGCTTCGTTGGGGGTTCGGCCATATAGTTTAATGTTTTCTCGATGAGGCGGCCTTCTTTTTACTAGCCCTGGCTTTTTTCTCATTAGCCGGTTTTCTTCCAGCCCTCCTCACTGCCTGCTTCGGCGGTGCTGACTTGTTCTTCTGACTCTTCTTCTTTCTACGCCTAACAACGTTCTTCGGAATGGGGAGAGGAACAAGGCCGACTTCTTGCTTCTGGTTCGCCGTTGCTTCTGACGTCTGGGTCGCGGCGATTGTAGGTGCGCTTTTGATGGAGGGGACTGGTCCAATTAGAATAGGGGTGATGCGGCGAGGTGTGCGCGATGAAACAATCGGGTATTCAGTTGACGCCGAGGACATCAAAAAATACCAAGCACACAGTCAAAGATGCGCAATTCACTGGCCGGCCGCTGGTTCTGATAATATCCAAGACAATATTCTGATGAATGCCTGGCCAGGTAGAATACGAAGTTACGAGCGGATGAGTCCTGGGCGATATCTGCCTGTCCGGAGCACTGACCACTGGCGCAGAAACCGTGACACACCCGATAATTGGGGCAAAGCCGGCACAAGTTGCCTCCCCAATTCACAGGACGCCCCCCCCCCTTTTGCCCAACCCCCCCCCCCCCCCCCCCCCCCCCCCCCCCGCCCCCATCTCTCCCCCCCATTCCCCCCTCCGCCCCCCTCCCCCCCACTTCCCCCCCCCCCCCCCCCCCCCCCCCTCAAACCAAAAACACCCCCCCCCCCCCTTTCCCAATTTCCCCCCCCCCCCCCCCCCCCCCCCCCAGGAAAAAACACAAAAAACAAAATTTTCTGCCCCCCCCCCCCCCTCTTTCCCCTCCCCAATATTTTCCTCTCCCCCCCCTTATCATAACCCATCTTCGAGATTAAAGGACCCAGTGAGAAAGCAGGGTGTCCCCTTTACATTCGATGCCACCAAGGACTGTTTCATGGGAGCGTGTTGGAGTGGACATACTTGGGCCCTTGCCACCGACACCCAGTGGAAATCAATATATCATAATTTTCCCTGAATGTTTTACTTGTTGGGTCGAAGCCGCATATACCATTGCCTGACCACACAGCAAAGACAGTGGCGCAGGCGTTTGTTTGCGAGGTCATTTGTCGCTGTGGTAGCTGTAAAGAACTCTTTTTAGACTGTGGAGCAGAACTTCTTTCAAATATGATGGAGGAAGTGTGCAAAAAATGTGTGACATCCACAAAAAAAACACAACTGCGTACCACACAGCTTGCAATGTCCTTAGAGAACGTTTCAACAAGGTATCCGGAACTATGTTTGGTGTTCACATGAAACAGTATACGCAATCATGGGCTGCTTCGCTGCCTTTCATTTTGTTCGTATGCCGCTCTTCGATCTAGTCCACTATGAAATTCTCACCTTATCGCGTCTTGTTCGGTCGAGAGCCATGCATGCATTCCAGAATAGAACCATTTCTCACCCTAGAATTTACGCGGAGGAAAAGACAGTAGGTCTTCAATTCATGAAAGCAATTTAAAGGCAGAATTTGCTTGAAGAGCTAGAACGACAGAAGTGCGATCGAACTACGACTACGATCGAAGTGTGAGAGATGATGACTTTGCGGCGAATAGTCGCTTGCGAGTGGTGCCAAAGGGTTTGGGGGCTAAGATATAGCTGAAGTAAGATGCCCCTTATGTCATTGTTGCTAAGCTTTCCACAGTGGACAGTGTCGTTTGTTTGCGGACATGTCCAACAGCGGAACGGAAATTAGTGTACAATGACCGCTTGAAGCCCTGCAACGCCCCTCAGCATCTGCCATTGAATATGGAAGCTACGACCTAACACCGCCTGGATCTCGAACGACTGAGCCGGGTCGCTTACCACAGCCGCAGGGTACGAGTGCATTGACACCAAACTTGCAGCAGCCGCATGCCTGGCCTTGTGGCCTGGTGGGTTAGACCTTTGCCTCTCACACCAGTTGCGCAGTTACAGGCAAGTGTTCGACTCGCGGACCTGTAAATCATTTCGTGTAAAATGTGCCCTTCCACCCTCGAGTGCGCATAAGCGTTTGGTAATATGGTAAAACATGAACATGAACATGAGGCAAAACCACACAGTCCCACCTGCCGTACAGCCGGTATCATCAGCTCCTGAAAATGCCCCTCCCCCTTTTGGATGCCTCGCTCTCTGTAGTGCCTCTTCTGACGCCGACCACCACGACACCATTGCCTACTGCATCATCAGCGGCAGCTCTCGGAACGCCGCCTTCGAAATCCACACTTTCGCCCCCTGGCCCAGTTTCCACGGCTCTGTCGGTGACCACAAGCTCAGCGACCCTGAATCAAGCACCAACACTGAGTCAAAAGGGAGATCAAGCAATTGCTCGGCCGACGCAAACCCATGGAGCTGTTTGCATATCACTTTTTCAGCCAGTGATTCGTATTAGCATGGTCACGTAATACCTGCTGACTATTTTGCATGATGTTTTATTTTCTACTCTACCTTGACCCAGGCTTTGGTGACGATAGTGTATATTTTCTGGCAGGCTCTCTAGAATTTTTGCTATATTTTTACAAATGCTAGAGGCCAGTGCTGTAGGACAGGTATATAAGGGTCGTATCTTGCAGTGTGAGAGCGCGTGTGTGTGTTGAGCTCCCTCCCATCGACGACCAATAAACACTTCGTTCAGCTCGATTATGGCTCACCGGTTCGATGGATCCCATCGTAGATTTCGACCGTACTCGTGCACTATCGGTAAGCACTAACTCGATGCGGTGTGATTGGTTTCCTGGTGGCCTCTTACATCCTCTAGACACAGCCCGTGCTACCAGGAACCCTCATCATATTCATATTTGTTTATGTATTATCCGCTGCTGTGTTTTGAACTTTTTTAAATTCGACCCGGTACATTTTCTTTGTATTATGGTCCCAGGGGTTATGGTCCAGACGCGCAGTTGGACAAGCATGGTAAATAAAGCGTAAAAGTCAGGGAAATTTAAAAATTTTACTGACGTTTTGTTTCCTCCCCAGGTATGACTTTAACATGTATAGTGAAGAAGATGTATTATCGAAAAATAAATGAATAAAATCTCACTATACTCTGATTAGTTTCATACAAAATATATCGATACCTATGTGCCAAAAGGCACCAAGTGTCAAAAAATCAGTTTTGAGAAAACATCGTTCAAAGTTTTTGCTTCCGAGTGTGTGGACATGCAAGGCACTAGCTCGAACCGAAGTGCTGATTATTGTGGATGTGAGTCCGGCCATCTTTAATTTTTGTGTTCCGCTAATTTCATGCAGCACAGTCGCCCTCTAGCTTCATTTAGCAAACCTCGAAGATAATGAAATTTGTCAGATTTTGTGACAAAAAGTGCCAGGTGCGTATTTTTCATGCTCCAATTCGTTCAAACATATTAGGGCGTGAATAAACAAGACCACTCGCATAACCAAAACTGAAATTTTCTCCCAAAGTTCACCTCCAGAATCAGTATCGACCAGTTCGATTTGGGTTTAGCGAGTACAGCCAATTGGCACCAACTGCATCATGTTTCCTTCCCTGCACTCGAGCATTTCTTTTTTGAATCAGCCAAAACGCACTAACTGCGGAAAAAAGATGCAGTTGGTGCCTTTTGGCCTGCGATTTTCGGCAGATGGTGCGCTTTGGCAGATGAGAATCAGAAAAGTGAATATTTTTGGGGCTCAGTAACTCATGTCATACGGTAGATACGGTTGTGTCGTTTTGGCAGATGAAACTTCTGAGTGCTCGGAGTATGTCTCGGCACTTAATGCATTTTTTGACAGTTTGACAGTTGGTGCCTTTTGGCATATAAGTATCGATATGTATGTTAAAGACGACAGAACGATTTTTTCTACTGTAGAAGGACATATTTTATATTAAAAAAAAAAATAAAACCAAAAAAAAAAAATTTCAATCATTTATATTCGTTCACAAATTCTCAATTTATCACCAGCAAATTTATTGGTTATATACACCAAAGAATTTGCTGGTAATAAATTACAAGATGGTTTTTATATACACCAAACCCATCTTCGTGAAAGCGCGCTAAGTGAGCCTAGCCAATCAATAGCGCTGCACCTCAACCCGTTCAGTTATGTTTCTAAGCTGCGCGCGAAAATGAAAAAAACAGAAACACCAGAGCCAGCTACTTTCGGTAGTCAATAACTCAAGAATAAGTACACCAAAAAAGTTTATTTTTCGCACGCTTTGCAAGATAGGTCAGATCCGCTGCCACGTTAATTTATATCAAAATCTGTTGAGTACTCGACAAGCGTCGGGTTGAAAAAGCCAAAAAAGTATTATTTTCTGGAATAACCTTTTCGAAACTAAAGCGTTCAAAAAACGAATGCCAAAAGGCAATTCTAAGATGCAAGCTTTCAGAAAAACTAATATTCCCTTACGACCTCTTGTTGTTCTCTACTATTTTATCCTCCTCCTCCTCCTCCTCCTCCTCTCTTCTCCCCCTAACAAAAATCGCCTATCCTGAATTCACAATAGCCACATTTTATAAAAATTGGCAATTTAGATTCGGCCATTCTCTATGTTGCAAAAAATCAAAATTCTCTCAAATCGTTCTCATTATTATCAAAATTCCTTCAGCATTAGCTCTTTCCTAACACACTACCCTATTTTGCTTGGGTCTAAATGCTCCAAAAAATCTCAGACTGTTACTGAAATTCACTTAAGTAGAAACTTTATTGTCTTAAAACAGCTTCAAAAAATTGTTTAAATTTTTGGGGAAGCTGTATGCAGCGCTGTAATTGACCTGCAAGCACATGATGATCATTGTTTTCATTTAGGCGTCCATATTATACGTATGTTATGAAAACAGTATAACGTTAGATGTACATATTTATGTGCCCTGTGCACCACATACAAGAAAAAGGATGTGACATAGGATGAATTAAAAAAGAGCAAATTTGTGAAGAAGAATGAAATTTTTCATGTGTGTGCCGTGAATAGATAGAAAAGCTTTGAAGTGAGATTTCAAACACACTCTCTAGTTAACGTCGTTGAGTCAGGGGGGAAGAATCATGCTCATTTTTATCTTTTCCTTCGTCCCTTCCTCGCGTCTTATCGATATTGACACTGGGCTGTGTAGTGCTGGTGGTGTTATTCGGGTCCATTTTTTCCACCCGAATCAGCTGTTGCTGTTGGTGATCTCGCGACCCACGACCACAATTATTGCACGAAAGTTCATCTTCTTCCCATTCCGGTTGACCTCCAATATATTCAAAATGAGGACAGACTGGTGATACTGGTGCTTGTAGTAAAATCGAGTGTGGTGACCCAACAGATAACGGCGAAAATGACGATGGAGCGGTTGGATGTGGAGAAGGAGATGGAGCAGGCGAAACTTCTTTTTCTCCGTGGTCATCTTTGTCGTCAACGCGTTTCGAATCCATTTTTGTGTTCTTGACAAAAATAAGCTAATCGACGGAACACGACTGTTTGAATACGACGTGAACTAGACAGTGAGCAAAGGAACACCAGCCGGAATCAGCTGGCCGGCAGTCAGGGCGGGGTCTCGCTTGTCGGTATATCATTCCCTATATGTATGTGCGTATGCACAGTATGTAGGCGATAAAAGCTGCGTGGCGGGCGCCCAACGCGGGCGTGGTGTCAGGCGCTATAACACGTAAATCATCGTCTCTATTTCGAACAATAACAGCAGCTGCTAACAAGAGGCTAATTTTTTAAACATTAAAAATTTAAATTACCCACGCCGGCGTCGTTTCTAATTTATTCTCTCGGA
Organism: Mesodorylaimus sp. YZB2_4; assembly: GCA_030248295.1. NCBI lineage: Eukaryota > Metazoa > Nematoda > Enoplea > Dorylaimida > Dorylaimidae > Mesodorylaimus > Mesodorylaimus sp. YZB2_4. The sequence goes on from JASANH010000246.1 coordinate 71,285, forward strand.
TCTGCTAATCCCTTTCATCTAAGAAAAGCAAACTGTCTTATAGACCCTTTTACAGCATATTCGTGTCTATTCGAATACAGTACGCCTTTAGCTCGCCAGTGAGAAGCCTCATTGATTCATTTAGTGATTCTATTTGAAACCCAAAGTCAATTCCTGATCAGTTACAGGATCACCGCAAAAACACGAAACAGTTTTTGGATTCTTTCTCAGTTAAAAAAAGCAAACAAACAACCATTTTACAAAAACTTTCCAGATGCAAACTGAATTGCCAGCCAGTTGAAATTAGTTGATTAATTTATTTACAAAAAATTTTCCAGTCATTTTTTGTCGTCGTCATCACCACCCACAAACCTAAAAAGCGCATAGACCCAGCACGTACATATATAGTGTAGATGATACAGTAAACACATCGATATATAACGTTGTATTAATGTTGTACAATAATGCATCTACAGGTTTATAGTAGCCAATACATAAAGCGAGGAACACAGCGAATCATATAAACCGAATTTATAAAACGCAAAAGCCCTTTCACCATTTCATCATTCGCCAAAATTCTGCGCGTCGAGAAATTTGCAGAAAATTGCAACTTAGAATTTGTTGCGCGAACTGCGATAAGAAGAGTTGTACAGTTTTCCCGTCTGAGCATTATTTTGAATCCACTCATTGATTGTGTGATTCGATTGATTGACATTCGAGCCAGTGATTGTATCGGGTTTCTTCCACGAAAGCTCGACCCCGCTCCTCTGCGTTGACTCGGCGCCAGGTTGAACCCAGGATTGGTTCACGATTTCCATAATGTCCTACAGTGAGAAAAATATCAAATAAGTACTTCAACTGTTTTGACTAAAGTTCTTATTTCCAAAAAACTATCATACCAGCAGCTGTTTCAGCGAAGATTCGGACAGTATCAATCGCGCATTCGCGATACATTGATTGATAGCAGGACGAGATATTTTAATCTCCAGTACGCGATCTTACAATCCTACATTGTGTCCCTTCCAAATCTTTTTCACCCAGTCTAAATTGGCTTCCTTGCGCACAAATATCACTCTACATGAAAAACAAAACGAAGCAAAGTCAAGTCGAGTCATTTAGTATTAGGTAACTCGCTGGGAATATCTCCATCGGAGAGGCATGGTGGTTGTTCGAGGGGGACAGTAAGATGGGTGAGGACGCACGAAAAGACAGACTCCACTTACGATTAGCCGAGGTTATCTGGGGCGACAGATACCATATAACTCCGCCACCTGTTTAGAACACAGAAGGAAACGCGTAGAAACTTGGCAACGTTTTTAGATTAGAGCGCAGAGAGGACAGAAACAAAACGAACCCCAAAATTTGTGGTGAAGGCACTGCCAACTCCCCACATCGATGTAATGAAAAGATTGAGTTGGTACAGCCAGACAAAAATTCGATATCTCTTCTGCGGAAATAGGATACACATAAGAGAACAAGGGTGGCTTAGAAAATCATCAACTCACTGATCGAACCGTGTGTCCAAATTTTGTTTCAACGGTCCTTTCGCAACGTCTCCACCAGCAAACCACTCCATGAGCGCATTCGATATCGGCATCGTCGCTGATTGTCGATACCCATCAGCTAAGATGACATTCTCTTCATCCTGTTCCTCTGGTTCACGATATTGTTGATGTTGCCACTGTCATGAGCCGTGTAAATAAAAATTTTTAGGGCCAGCCAAGTGCTATGATGTACGTATAATAGTCTGAAGACTCAAACTTCGAACATATACGGCTGATTGCAGGAACGATCAGTCAAAGCGTTCTATGTGCCTGTGGCCGCGATAAAAATGCGAGAAGGATTCCAAGCCATGCTACAGTTGTCAGGACTCGGCAAGCTGCGTCCAAACATCGTCATGCTAGGATTCAAAAACAACTGGAAGCAATGCTCGGCAGACGAAATCGATGATGACTTCCAGCTCATACAGTAGCTAGAACCTAGCCTTTCCAACTGCATTGCCATCACCCTCTGTATTTTAGCGAGGCCTTCGACTGTCAAATGGCCGTGGGTGTGCTGCGAGTCCGCGACGGGCTTGATTACATGAACGTCATGCGAGAGCAGAAGGTTTGCGATGCCTAGCGTTACAGTACACCACCCGAAATCACATCCAAAACTTTCAAAGCAGAGTCCATCGAACGAAACCCTAGTATCACCTCAGACGGTGATAATGGGGTCAATGGTTTGAAGCCGAGGAAAAGCAAGCGCAAGTCGTCCTCGATTTATACCTTGGGCACGGAAACAATAAAAGCACTGGCTGCCACTGTGGAAAATTTTGATTTGTCCCTACTGAATATGTCACAGTCGCAACGAGAAGTTCTGGCATCAGTAAACCAGTTTCAGACTAAAGTCAAAAAGGGCGTTGTTGACGTTTGATGGCTGGCTGACGATAGAGGTTAGTTTTTGGAAATTGGCGTGGTGTCATGGCGAGTTTGTCAGTTCTTGTATCTTTGAACTGTCGTTTCAGGTCTGACATTGTTGATTCCATACATTCTTACCCACCATCGTATATTTGCACTGTAGGTTAGCGAATTTTGAAAACTGGCACCAATTATGTTATTCTATCGAGGATTTTGCGTTTTGTAAACCATGCGTAACTAATATGTGACACACACACACACGCTTCCTATGTATTCAACCAACAAGCATTCCACATTTTTCATTTAAAATACCGCGAAAAGCGCTCCTGCGCATCGCGACTGCGTATGACAAGATTGCTCGAGTATTGTGCGCAGTCGCTTCGTTTTTTACAGATAAAACGAAGAATTTAGTCTTCGCATCTCGAGATAAGGATTGCCGGTGTCGCGACCGAAAAATTACCCCGTGTATCTAGTCCCCCAGGGGATAGAACTCTTTATACGAAAGTGTCACCAGACAGTCACGGATAAGCGAAGCTGTCTGTGCGCTGAATTTTCTTGTCGCCTCGTGTTAAAGCTGGCGTTGTTTTTTAGAGAAATGCAATCGTATCGGTGGAGGGACAATATTGAATCTAAATTGTTATCACATTATCGTTCGATATTTCGACGGCAAATAACCCGAGGGCTTACGAAAAACCAGGAAAATTTGCTGAAAAATTCTTTGAAATGGAATTAGGAGAAGTGAAATATGCATTTCTGCGAGAATCATCTTCTCGAAGGTGAGATTTACCTTTCCTGCGAAGTGCATGTTCCTGACATTTTAGGTCGGTGTGCTTCATCAAGTTATTGCTATTCTATGCCCTCTTCAGCTCAATATAGCAATTTGGAAGACACAAAAGATTGCTCCGTCGTGCTCTTTGGCGGCATAGTGCATATACCACCTTCGACATTATTTTATCGAATACGTAGGCCTAGTTCTTTAAAGTAAGATTATTAACTGGCCTTTTGATGCGAATCTTTATAAACCATGCTTTTTCAGCGTATGAAAACGCCGATGATATGGGTTTTTGGCCTTACTGAAGTGACTTACTTTAGTTTTAAAATATCGGGGCTAATTCAATTTTGGTCACTTTTGCAGGAACACGTTGGCCACGATTCTGACATCATCGAATTAGAGCCAGGCTCCAGCCAGCTGGCCGAGCAAGGTAAGCGCTGCCGTAACTGCTGTTTATGATAAAGTCAAGTGGGCATATATTAGCTTGTGTTGTGCTGCAGGATCTGAAATGGAAATCAAAAACGCCGAACTCATTGTCGAACACAGATACAAGGACTACTCTCGCCAGCTCCCTCCTCTCGGCGAGGATTACTAGCGACTGTACGACTGCAAGGGTCGTGAGCGGTTGCAAAGCTCCTGCAAAGAATACTCGTAAATCCGAAGTGTGGCCCTGACCAGTTTGTAAAGTAATGTGGGCGGAGGATGAGCTCGAAATGGTATATTGTGACAATTGCAAGGGAATGGTTTCATTGGTAAGCTTTTTGGAATTTCGGCTCTTTCGATATCTTTAGCATAATGTCGCAGTATCCTTTTAGGAAATGTGTTGACGTGAAAACAACGCCATGTTCGCCCAAATTGTTCTGTTGAGAATGCAAGGAGAAACACAAACGTAGGCAGAAGTGATTTGACTCGTTTTTTTGCCTTTATGTCATGAGCTTTACTAGTGAGCCAAAGCATTTCAAATTGTAGCCTTGCTGGACGTTTGAAAATGCTGTACACAACGCGCTTTAATTTCCTTGAGAATTTTGGCACCTGGAGCCGTATGCAACCGAAGCGAGTTTATTATTAGTTAAAATCTCAAGGCAACGTTAATTTGTCTTGATTTTCTTCAATTTTAATGTTGTAACCTTCGCATTGGCTTTATTGGTTGATCAGTTAAGGATATCTACAGTACAGTCAGATGAGATAGAGGGTGCGCTCAGGAAGTTTTCCTGATTGAAATTTATTGTGGTCTGTGCTTGTGGATATCTAAACGACGTTTGCTCTAAAGCTGTTGCGTATAGTGAACTCGAAAAGAACAAAAGCTGTGTTTTATTTCCTCTCAAATTCAAATTTAGCGCCAACTCAATTGTATCTGCATCCCCTGTGTGCGCCCACTCCTCTGTGCGCCAAGTTTTGGGGAGACATGACAATTCGCGTCGCGGACAGGATGGTCTAACTGTAGGTGTCGGAGGGACAACACCCACTAGCGGACATAATAACTCGTGACACTGGATCTTTTCAATGGTTTCAGCTAAAAGCCGATTTATTTTACAATATTGTATTTTACTTTTTACATCCCCTATCGGTGTTATCAGAGAAAATATCATAAATCGGATGGATACGGGTTGAAAGATTTTCTGCGGTCGCCGTGTGCAAAATGTGCTCTGTGTTGTCGACCGATTTTTCAACGACCGCGAATTCGGAGGATCGGAAATCAGAAATAATAATACAGGTGATACTTGCGTTTGCTTAATCTATTTTCTAGTATATTTTTCAGTCGTTGTTATCATTAAAATGCAATCAATTAGTGTGTTTTGTACCCAAATAATTGAGCTTTAGAAAGAGGGGGACTTCTGAACTCAGTCTAATTGGACTCGACCATCGTGCGAGGATAGAATGGGATAGGATAGATCATTAGTAACAGGATAGGAAATGGTCATATTCAAAGCACCACCGTTTGTATTGAAATCTAGGCGAACCCATGCATTCGATTCGACAGTTTTCTTAAACCTCTATCGGCTTCATCAATGTAGGACGCATCGACGTCATCCTTCCTCGTAGAAAGTAACCAACCAACGCAATAAACACCGCAATCACTGAAGCGAAAAAGAGGGAAATTATGAGGATGTCCTTGAGGGAAAATCTGCCGCCATCCGACTCATCTAGACTCTTGACTGTACTCGAAAAGTTGGCAATAAAAACGGTACGACCGACATTTTCCTTTGAGCCATGTTGTATCTTTGACGATTGTTCCACGCACGGGTACTCGGAGCGAATAATGTGTTGCTTGGCCAGTGTTGCGGGTGCTGCTAAGGGGAATCGTGCCATCGTATTCGCTCCTCGTCCCGTTGAAAAATTAGCCGAGGTTAGGCGTGCGATGAGAAAGATTAGGAGCAACCTTATCCGACTCATTTCTTCGAGTAGGTCAGCTTCAATTCTCGGCTTCACATAAAGTGCTCCTATAAGGAAAAATCTATCGCGTACGAATCTTAAAACTTGTGACTAAGACAGAGCCCCTCGCTTTTATGAGATAGTATTTCTTACCCCTTACCAAAACTAGCTAATTTTCTTAAATTTTGTTACATAATTTCAACTTTAAAGCATTTGTCGGTTTAAAATATTTAATTTCAAAACTAGAGGCGTCGGCAGTAGCCATGCGTTATATCCGGTTGCTAGGAAACGACTCCTCCCCGCCCGCGCCCGCCTAATTAATTACGTCGGCAGTAGCCATGCGTTATATCCGGTTGCTAGGAAACGACTCCTCCCGGCCCGCCCCGCCTTATTAACTTTTTTTAATTGACCAATTAATTAGCCCCCGCTAAGACAATGGCCGGCAAGACGGCGTGGGGGGGGGGGGGGCTAGCTTAATGACGTCACGCGAGCCCGCGCGCGGCCGGCCAATCAGAGCGAGGGGCGTGGCTTAGCGGTCACGTGACTCCGTCCATCAGCCAATCAGATGTAATAGAGGGCTTACATGATGAAATGGGGTAGTATTTTTTATATGTTCTCACTACTTATGCTCCATGGCAATTACCTCCAGGGGAGGATGATGTTAAAGACTACATAATGCCACCAGAAGAACAAACGCTTGAAAAAGGAGCAGCAGCACAACGGGAAGTGACAGATCCAGACGTGGGGCCACAGCAGGGAGTACGTCGATGGCAGGAACTAAAAAGTGACCATGAATCGAAACAAAGGGAGGGGCTATCGGACATGATAGGACGACGATCCCCAGAGTTTAGAACACCGCCGTCGTCTCCGGCCCCGACTACATCTTTCCAGGAGGCGACAAGAGCACCGGTGGTCGGGGCAAGCAAACAAGTCTAAAATGAGGGATCATGCAAGCGGGATTCAAAGACAAAATCAGCATTTGAACATGACGAGGTGAGTGCACGCAGCATAAGGAAGCAGTTTCAGAAGAACAACCGCCCGTGTGGACTCGAGATCAACGACTCCGCCAAAAACCGACCAAGTCAACACGGAACACATCCAACGATTGGAGGAAGTGATCAGAGCCGATCAGAGACGATTCGGCTCTAAGCCCCGGCATGTGTGATGAGGTTCTTAGGACGCATGATTATGCAAATGAACGCACTCTGAACTTGTTTTCTGGCACAGGTCAGCCCAGCATTTTATATTGTGGATCAAATTGATCTTCGTGTTTTGCACCAGATGTCCTACCTGTTTTGTTCCGGACACCAGGGCCTGCTTGATGCATTCGTACCTGTTTTTCTTGACATTCTGTTTTGCATATGCTGACCGGCTGGGTATATACAGGCCCGCCAGTGCCTTGTGTTCAGACGACTATCTGTCTATTCTTATTGGCGGACGTTCGGTGATTAATAAAGATGGCTCGCTGGCCCACACGTCGTGTCACTCCACGTTATCAACCATATGGTCGAACCTTCGGTAAGCTTTCGTAATATCTTGGTGTAGCGTAGTTGCAGTGGTTCAACTTCGTCACAATATGGATGGCTTCTTTGATCTTTAGAAGTATGTCGGAATTTGCACGATCGATGATAGAAAAATCATCACAGCCAGCGTCATGTCCCGCTTGAAGCATGTGATCCAAGATAGCCGAATCCGCTGTGGCTCGAACATGTTTCCCTGTTCGGAAAGAAGTGCTTGTGTGCTCGCCAATTCTCACGCCCAAGTGTCGGATCGTCTTTCCAACATACGTTGCATTACAGCAAAGACAAGTGAACGAATAGACCGCGTGGGAGGCGAATAAACGGGGCAGGCGATCTTTGATGTAGAAACGATCAGCAATTCTTTCGCGCGTGGCAAGAAGCCATCCACCATGTTTTCGGGTGAAGCGGTTAATAGCCGTAAAGTGTCTTCGCAAAGCCCATTTTTTCCTTTGTGTTTTGGTGCGTCAAGAAGTGGAAAAACCAGCACCATTATTCGCCCATTATGCTCGAGAATAGGAGTTGAGACAAATTTCACACGAATAGGGGTTGTGGCTGCTCACCCTGATCAACGGCCAATTGAAGAACTGAAAATATGTTGCCACGATCGTCACATTGCCCTCACCATCGCCTCAGGCTATGATGAGAATTTTTTTGGAAATTTTGTTTGTCACCAGAACAAAAGGACGAAAAATTGGTGGTAATATGCGACGAAACCAGAAACCCGCTCCCAACTGCCTCGTCAGGTACACTGCCCATAACATATTTAACATTTTTTCTGTTTGTTACAGTTTTTGCGTTGGAAAAATTCAAATGTCAAAAAACCGAACGATTTTTTTGTTTAGGGTCAACTGTTTTGCATTGTGAAATTGAAGTGATGTGTGCAAATTCAATGCTACATGAATTTCATGGTAATGAAATATTTTACTGTTTTAGAATTGAAGTTTCAATTTTTCAAAGGGCTGTGAAAATCCTGTGGTGGTGCTCATCTCAATGCTACTGGGAACTCGGGGTGTATGTATGGTCCCTCAGCGCCATCGAAACCTACATTGAACAAAGACATGCGACAAGACTTTAGTAGTAGATAGAAAGGGCTATTTCGAGGGGTCCCCCACATATGTATTCATTCGGTTTCCCTTAACCACAAGACCATCAGGGTATCCCTCCTAGCTTTTTCAGTCAACTAAAACCCTTTACCGGTTTCTTTATGCATCAGTTTCGTTGCTGTTAGACGGCCAGCTCAAGTAAGAAGGATGCCCTCTGTTTTTAATTGCTCTAGTCTTATCACTGACGCACAATGCGATCTCGCCTCGACAGATAAACCAAACCCCGTTCGTCTGTTACCAACTAAAGTATAGTTACTTCGCGAAGGACGGCACGACTGAGACGAGTCAGCAATCTTCTGAGACATCATTAGAGTCATCACCGTACATGAACAATAAAATAAAAAAAGCATAGCATTTTATTAAAAGTTTTTTAAAATTTTAGAACTTACTCCCCAGTTGTTTCTGCATCTAATAAGTGATTCATCATTGCAGGCTCAAGTGCCACAGTCGTCGCTGTACTGATCTCATTTGGTGTTGGAATTTGGTATTTATTGAAACGGAGGAGAATGCGACGAGCTGAACGTAAAGAGATGTGTAAGTGAAACTTATGCATCTTCGTGCATCAAAACAAGTTGTACTTTAGTATGAGTTCAACCCATTTTATAATCATACCTCATATTTCAAACCCGATTTTTGCACATCGATCTGAAGACAATGAAATGCCTTGTCAAAATGATAACCCCCATCCAGTATATAATGACACAGTGAAGAACATACAGTATATCATATGCCAGAGGGTGCAGAGCAATATGACATACCGTCGAGCGACGAACATATTCATAAAATACCAAAGAAGTGAATCACTAAGCTGCCAATGTCACATTTTCACTTGTTTTGTAGCGAAATGACCTCTGGTATACTCAGTGTAGAGATTCCACATAGCAGATGTCGTTCGCGAACCCGTCACACGACCCAAGCATGTAATTAGACGTGATTTATTCGATTAGCTTATTAGCGTATGTGGTTTGTGAATCATTGGTGCAGTATAAAAACGAGCTATTGAAAGCGTTAGTTGTTGTCAAAACTGTTTGAGCTATGGAGAAATTTGTGTACAGGGTGCGGCATAAGTTCTGTCCCAACCCATTTAAATGCCACCAAAACTTTTGTGTGCGTGTGTACTTGAAGATAATAAGTCTACCGTATGACCTGAAATGTCTGCTATCAAAACAGGTTCAATTTTTTTTCTAACATGTGCTGAGAGGAGAATGGAGTCCCTCGAATTCAAGCGCACTTTCATTAAAAATCTGCATTGCCAAGGTCTGTCGCCAGCACAGATCATTCATCAAGGAAAATCTCACAATATTGGGCGGAAACTGATTTATCGAACAATTAGCCGAATCAACGAGACAGGTGACGTGAATGACTGCAAAAGAACAGGTCGTCCGCGATCAATTCGAACTGCAAATCGAGTGAAAAGGGTGCGGGAGAAAATCAGAAGAAATCCACGACGATCAGCCAGAAAATTGGCTATGGAAGAAGGAATCAGTGATCGATCGATGAGGCGATTATTAAATGATGCTCTCGGACTTGAAACTTGAACTCTTAAACTTGAACCGTATCTCAACAACCAACTGCTGGTTCAACATGAAAGGCTGTTAACTTCAGATGGACAAGATCTGTCGACAAAACAGTACTGAGGTGCAAAGCGCTGCGGGCTGGTTACGTGTCAACACAACCATGCGATCTTCTGATCGATATCTGTCAGATTATGGAAGTACTGCCAACCTCCCTATGGGCGCAGGAATATCAATCAATATACCGGAAGGTCAGCACATTTAGTGGTTATTGATGAAATATGCTCATGTAAATCAGCCTCAGAGTGGCATTATTACGGTGCCTCGTGTGCCTGTAGGGATTGTGGAATCTTTAACGATCAAGTACCAATTGAATCTTCAGCCTAGCTCTGGTATACTCAGTGTACCAGGTGTCAGCGGGGCTCGCATTATACCGACAAAAGCTAGCTTTGAGTGAAGTCCTCTTTATTTCTTTTTCTGACATGTAAATTAAAAACTTTATTCATTTTTTTCACAGTGGTGTACTCGATTTGTGCTATTGGAATTCCGGGCAGGTCAAGTTGATATGGCTGTTTCTGACGAACAAACCCTCTGTAAACCACACACAGCTATTCAGCATTTCCTCCCGCGAGCCTTGGTATTGGAATGATTCTGTTCCCAGGTTGGTTTACAAACTTGTACTTGACCTTTGCATACTCGACCAGCTTATTCGATGCCACATGTTTCAACGGCATCTTGTCCAATAGGGTAACGTTATAAGCCAAGCTGTGTCTCAGTATTTTCAGGATCACGACATGAACAACTTGCTTCCTCATCCATTATGATTGTTGCATTCGTTTTTGCGACATATGGAATTCATCCTATGGTAGACAGCGCGCTTCTACTGTCTTTTTCACATAGTTTAGTCGACAATAAATTGCAGCGTTTGACATTGAACCAACATCCAGGGTTTATCTGAATATACCTTAACGCTAGTGAACCATCCAAATCGGAATATTTCATATCATTCATGGTTCGTTCTATTCGTAAGCCACGGGTCAGGTTATAACGCACCTGCTCTGGTGTGCATAAACTTGCATCAATGTTATTAGAAAGGCAATAAATACCAAAGAACAATTACAGGGTACGGCATAAGTTCTGTCCCAACTTCGACTGCGCACAAGAAATTGAAGAATCGCTAGAAACACCCACATATGCAGAATTGAATTCTGAATCGAATAAAAAAAAATTCACTCGAATCTATCACCTCGGTGTTTCACAACCAGCGATAGTCGCCTTCTCCAGCAATCGATCGCAGCACGCACCGAATCCATCGATAAATCGTTCCATTCTTTGATCAGTTTGCGCTTTAGAGAATCGATACTGCGATGAGGCTTCACGTTAACCTTCGCCTCCAACGTTCCCCACACGAAATAATCAGTCAAATGACTACGGTGTCGCCTAAAATCGAATCAATCATCCCCGAAGATTGAGATGGATCGTTCAATAAGCGGCGGAGTGTCGCGAACGCGAGCTAAGATCAAGGGCGTCACAGCCCAGGCATGTTGGGAATGTGATGTGATAATGTAACGATGGTGATAGAAGATTAGAGAGATCATAGTGTAGGGTCGTTTTATTTGAAGCGAGTGTACGGTCGTTTATCGAGTACTCTATTAAAATATAACCTATATTAATCAAATCAACGTGTGATTCTGTCGCCGCAACATCAATTTCCACTGCGCGATCAATCCACGACGGGCAGCGGTTTGACGGTTACCTTGAAAATTGAGCAAAGCCCGAAATCGAGCATTCAACGCAAGACGTTTTACAAAATTTAAAATACCTTTCATTCAACATTTGTACATTCTTAATCCAGAAGCATAAAACGTATGTATTGGTGAAGCATGTACAGGATAAACACGTAGATAATTATAAAAGAGAAGCCCTCAAGCTTTCTTATTACAACAGCTGGAACATCCGTGACAGCGGCTGCTGCACAACAAATTAGCTGACTTGCATTTAAACCTGTTTTTGCTACCTTCCTCGCAATTGCATTTAAAAATCCTTGCGGTCTTCCATCAATCGATGCAGCAGCTTCCCGCAAAGATATTTCTTAATCAACAACGTCGTCGAGTAAAAAAGTTCTTTTTGCAGATTCCAAACTCGTTTTGTACGAAGAAGAGCAAGCCGCTTTTCGTTCTGAGCTTTTAGAACCTATGAGTGTGATCGATGACGACGACCATCAGATTCTGAGCCTCAGTTCAGCCTCTACTGACCTCGGGAATGCGAATGTCCACGCTCTGCCCAGCAGCAGCAGGTTCGTAGCGTTGACAGTACATATGATAGTTGCGTTGCAACATTTGGTTTGCCTAAACTTCCAGCTTTCGCTTAGCTCCCGATTTTTGCACTCGAATTTCAACGAGATCGAAACAGTGAGTGCAAAGGATTCTGGTTCCTTCATTCGTATCCGTCAGGGCTTTGCTGCAAGGCGCGAATCCATGGACGAAATCGTCGCAATGAGCGCATATGTAGAGGCCACTGCATCGGCCTAACCTTGACACGATACGCAATGTGGGAGCTCCGCTGGGTGAAGGGGCTGGTGTTGGCTGAATAAGCTGTTGTTATCCAGGAATTACAAGAAAATATATTTTAACTTCATACCATAAAAACAGGATATACCTCATCGCAGCTGGGGCTGGCAATACAAGAAACCTGTGAGCCCCACAGCAAGCCTGGAATAGTCCACATCGGACGATGCGTCCGTCGTTGCAGCTATTCCGCCCATGCAAAGAATTTAAAGCTTCTTCCAGCTGCTCCTCGGTTTGAATAGTAGCGAGCACTCCTTGTGGCAGATCCGATGAAGATATTTTAACTCTTCTCTTGCACTCAAACATTGCTTCGTAAGAAGAGCGGCCTATGCCTTCGTGCGAAGATCGGTTTTTAGAACAGATTGCAATCCTTCGGATCATTTTGTGGAACTGCTCGTTTTCATCCACGAAATCAGCATGGTGCGAAAGTCTTGGTTAGCTTGCCCGACACTGCCTTGCATTTGAGTGCATCTTGGTTTTCCAAGGACGATACGACACTCACTCCACTCACTGATCAGTGCCTTGATCACTTTGTCATAAATTCGCGACCGCTGTCGCTAAAACGGCCGATCATCAACCAGCTGTCACCCAAATTACTCTTACATAACTTTTATATATTTTCGGCAGAATTGCATTTTCGACCTCTTTTGAGTGAACATGATGATGACAGGAGGGAGACCAGCATCTTTTGGTTCCAGGAACAGGGCTTACACAGTATGATTTCAGTGCACTGGTGAAAACGGTCCCTCGCCTGTGGTCATGTTATTCGAAACTCGCAGCTAGAAAAGGGAATGGTCGTTGAGATATGAGCAGGATACTGTACTTCTCAGGCTGACCTTCTGTTATTGAATGATTTCAAAAACTTAATTTGAATGTGCGATCAGATCAGATCATCCCAGTTTTAATCTCTTGCGGGATAAGTTGCTTCTGATATCTCTGCAGATTCTTCTGAATGTAGATAAAAGATGCGGGTGGGGCACGAATCCTCAACTGCTCAAAAATGTATTCATCGAAGGTCAGGTTTTAGAGTTATGTGCATTGTCAAAATGTGCCAACCCAGAGCCCTGGGGACGCCAGGGGAAGTCTTCCACAAGCTTCCAACTTCTCTCTAAGGGAAGAATTTTTAAGTCAAGCAACTATGCTAACGATAACATTGCTTTTCCTGTGGTCGTTCAGTAAAAACTGACAGAATTTTTATGAGAATGTGCGTCATACTGATAATGTACTTCAATGAACAAAAGTTGGTTTTTCTCGTTTAAAAAAAATATGGGTTTGGGTTCACTATCGAATGAGTTAAGTTAGGTTCCACTTTAAAATTTTTGGGTCGAAATGTGAACACATTGTTGTTGCTGGGGCATGCCTGCCTGCGGGGGGGGGGGGGGGGGGTACCCAGCCAATCAGCAATTGCAAAACGGAATGTCCAGAAAAACAGGAATAAATGCATTGTGCAAGCCGGATGTCCAGAACAGAAAAGGTACACAAAAAATAAATCGGTCAACAAAATCGAATGCTGGATCGACGTGTACCAAACAACCTGGCCCAGTGTGCGCTTCATTTGCAGAATCCTGTGCAATTAGACCCTTATCACATATAAATATCAACAGCACCTTCGCAAATGTGCTTTTTCTGCGGACATCCGCGGGTACTGATAGGTGCACATGTGAGAAGCATTCTGTCAAAGGGACGAGCAAAGCAAGATCAGATACATTCCTAGCCACTGCGAGCCAGATTCATTAAATGGTCTGAAAGTTTCCAGTTGTGATTGCTTTGAAAACCGAGAGTTTATTCCATGATTAAAATTTGGCAAGATTGTGTCTAAGCTTGGTAAAAAATACTAGCTGGATTTGAATTCGTATGCGCGAAGCCTCTCCAATGTGTTTTACGTATTGCGTTATACGAAAATTGCATGCAGTACGTAGTCCCATACTGCAACTAATAGTATGTCACTGTAATGTCAGCCCCACAACAGCACAGACAGCTAATATTGCAGAACTTGTCGCTGCCGCTTACGATCAGCTTACAAACGTCTGCGAGGAGAAATTTCTGTAAGGAGAGCGGCCTATGCCTTTGTGCGAAGATCGTTGAAAGTTTTTTTTGGTTTGGGCACTGACTAAATACCAGGCTTTCCAGCCGGGTGTACCCAAGAACTTATTCGTCATATTCAGGAATCGAATGTGATTGTATGTAGATACTCCTACGGCCTGTAAAAAATTATAAATTCCTAGTCAAACTATGGCTACCCCCACCCATTCATATCAGAGTTGCTAAGAATGCTTTGAACTCTCAGAAATAAACCATTTCTTATGTTGTGGCCGTCGCCGTTTGGGGGGGCGCCTGAGATTCCTGGGGGTGTGGCTTGGGCAGTTGGCTCGGTGAGGAGGAGCCAGGGCGGTATAAGAGCAGGCCGCCGGGAGAGATCAGCTCTCCCTTGCTTGTTTTTCGCTCGATTCGGTTCCATCTGTTTTGTTGTGAATTTGCGGGGAGCCACCCCTTTCGTGTTGTCCACCCCCATTGGCCGAATCGTGGGGCAGGCCAGGCGCCCGCAAGGGACTTCGATTAGCATACTCTCAAAGGGCCTCTGCGGTCGTCGTTTCCTTTAGTTCATACTGGAAGAGTCCAGGAGTTGACTCCAGGGCAGGTACTTGGTTTGTCTGCGGATTGGTCTGGGGGTAAGATCTAGGACGGCTGAGACATCGTCGTGCTCTGTTGTGCTTCGTAAAGGATCCTCTGGTGTTGACAGAAGTCTTTACTGCGCCACCGACTGTGGAACTGTTCGTCAGCGTAGGCATCTTAGGACCGGGTGCATTCGACCAGCAGCCAGGCTAGTGTATCATTGCACAGAGCAGTTGCAGGCACCATTGGGAGGCGCGGCAAACACGCCTGAGGGGTTGTTGAGGAATCGGGAACCTAGTGATCGACACTCTGCAGGATTAAGCCTTTCTACCAGGCTTGGGCTATTGAAGACCTTGGACCGCTTGCTTGTAAGATCAGCCCGAACCCACTGGTACGAGAGCGAAGAAGAGCAGCCGCTCGCCCAACACTAAACCATAACACTTATGCAGAAATTACTCAGAAAATTGGCTCATCGTCACTGCATACAATTTGTCTGACATTCTTGGAAGTTACGCAGAATGAACACGTGGTATGCAAGACTTTATGCGTGCACATAAAGAGAATTCTGCAAATCCTGTAATTGAACAGTTAGAAAAGGTTTCTGTATTTGCTAATAGTAGTTGCTGTAAATTCCTGTATTTTTGACGCGTTCGACCTGATAATTCAAAAAAGTGACCTGACCCGATTTTGACGCGGCCAGACCCGAAAATTAGCTGACCCGACCCGGCTCGATCCGGGGTCTACTGGACTCGTATTCCTGAGCACGAATATGCGCAGTACATACTGTATGTACTGTAAATGAAAAATAGAACATATTATATTCTATGAACGAAGATGAAATGATCACGAAGTTGACAAAATTTGGAACTTCGCCTGAAAATGAGCATTATGAAGATATTGTTCTTATTTTGTCTGGGTATACTCTAAATGCATATGGTTCAAGCTTACACGCTGTTCTTGTAGAGTACACACCATACGTTTCTCTCACCTCATTGAGGCAATGCCTTGTGGCGGCTGAGTTTCTTGCGCTTTTTCATAGGGAGGAAATGTCAAGGCAGAGCAGGTATGCAACTAGCGATTAGCTCGTTAGAGCTCACGGCTTGTCAAATAAGGTTCTGAATTGCATTGATCGAAAATCCCGAGCAAAGAAATGCACATATGAAATACGTTTGCTCATTTGAATCATTTCGCGTTGGTATATCCTGAATCGGGTGCTGCATGGTCTAGTTTCGACAAGGAACTTGTTTTTGCTGAATCACACTTATCTTTACGCGAAGTTACGATCCTTGTTCATCCTTGGGTCGAGAATGTTTCTTTAGGTGATCATGAAGACACTTCGAAGTTTCGAGCAGACAGCTGTCGACTGGGGCAGTTTCTGTCAGGAAGTTGGCTCGTAGTACATTATGGTCTTGCCAAGTAAAATGATTGGTGCTTTTCTACATCCGCTTGCGTTGCGATGATTTGTGGATCCAAACTAGTCCTTATGTCACTCATCCTGGCTATCATATCACTCCGCCAAATATCACACATGTTATCATGCAACGTTTTTTTTAAGTGATCGGCGGTTCTTTTCTAGGCTTGTAAAGCAACTTCAATAAAATATCCAATGAGAAACCATAGCTCCGATTTGGAATGCGTTGAAGGATGAATTTCTTCGACCGCCAACTCGACAAGAATGGCAATCGATCGTATAAAAATTCGCGAAGATTTGAAACTTTCCAATGTGCGTCGGAGAGTTGCATGGAAAACATGTGGGCAATCAGGGTGAGCATCAAAGTGGTTTGAGCATCTCCAGTCTCATAATTGCAGGTGTCTTGGGCTGAAAAATGCCTTCTTGACGCTTCTTGGTTCCTTTTTCCTAATTTTATCCTTGTGTCATCTAATTGCTATCAGAAACATAAGTGCCTTCGTAGGGTCAGCGTGCATACCAGCCTAAAAATGGTACCACAACTCGCCCCCGAGCAACTCGCCCCCATGCAACTCGCCCCCCCCCCACCACGACTCGCCCCCGCACAACTCGCCCCTGACTCATTTTATATTACTGTACATTTATGTTGTCATGAAACAATCAAGAAGCAAAAGTTTGAACTATGAAACAAACATTACGCAATCATTGTCGCCAAAAACGCAAAAGAACCAAAAGAACCCGGCATGTACGAGAATTAATTAGAACTCAAAATTATATGCGATACCTCGCAAATAATCAACCAAATTGCGATTGCCGTAGTCTTGAACAATATTCTTGACACGGACTGAAATCGAAGCATACTTCTTGTTTCGCAGATTTCCAGGATTTCCAGCAATCAACTGCGTGATTTCGTAATTGTGGATCCCTTGTTGCTGCTTGAGACATTCGATGAACCGATAGATATTTGGGAAAAGGCTGGCACTAGTTCCTTGAAATGCACGATGCCATCCCTCGACATCGTTGTTGGTGCGTTGGTGGCCTTCAAGCGTACGCTAGTACACGTTCCACAATTCGATTGGAAAAGCTGGGGCCTGACGACCTCGGCGTTGCCTCCGGCCAATGTACACGTCTTCGAAATAATTTGCGATCGGTAAAGCATCTTCAGGAAACTCTTCATTTTCGACAAGCTCCTCGAATGCGTTGACAACATCGGCAGGAGGAACAAATGCCAGAGCTGGTATCATTCGGATCCAACGGGCGAAATCGTGATCGTTCGAGTACCTCTCTTTCAGGCCTTCGCTTTGAACCTTCCTCCAGACGCATTGAGCCAAATGGAAAAAACACCCAGTCTTGGTGATGCCTTGAAATTCCTGGTCAAAAGCTTGCAAAGCGGCTTGCTCAAAGTCAGTCATAAGCCTAGCAGGATGCAATCCAGGTTGTAAATTTTTCAGCTCCTGCAAGAGCTTCACGTATGTCGCCCGAGTCTTGTTTGGCAGCAGAGCATAAACGACAGGAATCACCGCATTGTACTTAACGACGTGAATAGTGTAAAGTTGATGAAACAAGCTGGGGGCGGTACTGAACGTGCCATCGGCGAACCAATCCAAGCTTTCGGCTAATAATTGCAGATTAGCCCGCGCTGAAAAAATAAGCATCCGGCCAGGAAGCAGTTCGTCACCAGAATCATACATCAAAAAACGTTGATTCGCGCCGTTGATCGTAATTTCCTGATACGCTTCAGGAATAACAAGATCGGCGACGGTCTGTGGCAAGGCAGGCGTTTCACCAACGTTTCGGGTATTTCTAATCGTGCGTTTCAACGAATCTTTCCTGGGAAGCAACGCGGCGACGTTTTCATGAGCGCCAGCAACGACAGCAGCAACGATTTGCTGCGGCAATTCATGAATGGTCGATGCTCGCTCCTTGACTTCTTCCATAATTCGCAGCGCCTCTGGACGCGCAGCTTGAGCGGCATGATTGTGGCCGGTGACAATCTTGACCACTTCTCCATCGACTCCGTTCGTCCAAACACGACCCTTGCAGCTGGATCGCTTTTCGCAAACCCATATTCCGTTGAGTTCGTTTTTCGTCTTCTTTGAGAACACGTAAATATGATTTTCATGTACCAGCTTTCGTTTTCCCCTTTGAGATTGGACGCTGTCGGCCATTTTCGAAATAATCCGGCTCCCAATAACAGTATTTTGAGAAAGGGGTTTTTAGAGAGACAGCCAACTGATTCGAAGCAAAATGGGCAATTGGCAAGATCTCCCATATAGCCCGCTTTTATACTTGACACAACTGCTGACCCCAGGTCATTTGTTTGGTCCAAAATGATTTGGGTCAGGGGGCGAGTTGTGCGGGGGCGAGTTGCAGCGGGGGCGAGTTGCATGGGGGCGAGTTGTGAGGGGCGAGTTGTGCGGGGGCGAGTTGCGGCGGGGGCGAGTTGCATGGGGGCGAGTTGTGAGGGGCGAGTTGTGCGGGGGCGAGTTGTGGGGGGGGCGACTTTTCCTCATGCCGGTACCTTTAACGCAGGTGCTCGAGTCACATATTCTTCTTTCCTTCTCGTCCAGCTCAGCGCCTTTAAACTTTTTTATGCCTCTTGTAGGCTTCGCGAACGCTAGCTTTTCCCTTCCCAGTAAATTGATAAGCGAGCATTCATTTTCTTCTAGTTAGTATCCACAGCAACGACGAAATCAAATCAGTTATCGATTTTCTTTCTGCCCGAATAGTCTCAACAGTGCAGGGCTTGTGTGATGTTGAAGAGACTGAAACCCTTAAAAAAAGTGCTTTAACTGTAGCAAATATAACTCTTACCGAGAAGACAGCTAACTTTCAATATTATGTACCCTGTGTATCATCCGCGCGAGATTCCCCCATCCCTTAAAAAACATTGGCCTTGATCACCTGAGAGAAAGTAAGAGAAAATTATGCCTTGGATGCAACAGAACTGAACATGGGAGCCGCGATGGCCAGTTGGTTAAGCCGTTGGCCCCGCATTGCTTGGGCCAGCAACCCTGACCGGGAGGCCACAGTTCTGTTTCGACTGAGGACGGCAGTAACTAGTAGTAACGGGACGGCAGTAGTAACCCCGTTCTCAGATTGGGAACTGATCGTCGACGGCAGTTTAGTAAGTCCGTCGCTGGCCCTGCTCACCTGGCTCTGGGCGACTCACCCAGTACCGTCACGTGGCGGACGCCTAACGAGTAGAGAATCAGGAAACCGGTTCCCAAACACCAGTCGGGAAGATCTCGCCCTTCTCGCCCAGTGTCATCCTGGAACGCAGGTGCTGGCACAGGATGCCCTCGTGCGGAGTTGCTCCCAGGGGAGACACTCACTATCAGAGGGAAGCTGCTGGTCACCTCATAGCCTCGCTTATCATAATATAACTGCTGGCCGGCTATGGGCAAAAACAAGTTGGATGTCTTGTGCGGGAAATGGGATGGCAGGGGCCCGATCCACAAAAATAATGAAAAATAGAACTGAACATGGACGTGCATTTCCGCTCAATTAGAGATGCATCTGCTTCATAGGCATCATGATCTGTCGCGTTGCATCATGGTAATCGTAAGAGTGCGACCCCTTGTACCTTGCGCATATCCGCGTGAAGCGCTAGTGTAGCCATTCATTGAGCCATCGAATATCAGAGCAAAAAAAAGAACTGAACCTCCTGGCAAAATATCTACCCCAGACAACAAAAATTTCAGTCCTGCATTTTGTGATTTTCAGGTTTTGGCACTCCATTTTCTTCAAGTTACGGCAAGTTTTCAAGAATTTTTAAAGACATTTTAATTTTTATTCTTATAACATTTATAGCCAATGGTATGAAGAGGCTGATCCACGTCAAGTAATGAACAGAAGTTATCTTGAAGAGAAATGTTAGGACCTCTGGACTCGGAAGGCTTATTTCAACTTTTGCTTCAACTTTCTTTCACATAGAGTAACAGTTGGAGATGTAACGAGCGAGTGCGTCTGGAGTTGCGAGGACACTAAAACATTTTGCCAAACAAAGAAGCAATACTCGACAACCATAATTTTCGAAATTGCGAATTTCATCACCCAGAATGAACTCGTGCTGGGACTTCTCGCTCCAATTAGAATAATTGGTGATTCTTTGCTGTTTCTAACCATCTTCTCGCCCAAACTGACGGGCACAATGTTCACATATCTTCGTTTTATTTCTTTTGCATTGGTTTTCCTCGCTGTTCTCACCTTTTTGAATGAATTCATTGGAAACCATATCAGAACTAACAAAACTTTTGTCACTCACGTAAAGTATTGCACAATATCAATTTGGCAAGGCGCTATCAGACTGGATGTCAGCGTGTTGACATTTTTCATGATACTCGATCGATATCCAGCAGTTTGCTGGGTCACGCAGCACAGCATTCAAAACATCAAAAAATATTATGCTCTTCTCTTCATCTTATCTTTTTTTGCTCGGCTGCGTAGAATTAGAGCGACACGCGAGATACTCATGGCGTACAGCCCCGGACAAAACAAAGATAGTCCATCAGTGCTGATTATCATGAATACAAGCATTGGGGAAAAACGTATTCATAAATTGAATATCCAATATTGTTTTGGAATAATTAGAGCTATTATGATCGTGGCCCTGATATATTTCGCGCTGCAATCGTTAACCGCCTTCGTCGTCGATCCAGCAAAATTGCGGACATGATTGACGCCGAGGCGGCTGCTGTTGAGCACAGAAATGCAGTTTCCCCGTGTAAATTTCAAATAATCGACAGCATTGTCGTAATTATTGATCTGCTCATATCAAGCTATCAAGCGTTTTTTGATGTAATTTTATCGTCAGCTGTGGCGGTAAAAATTGCGATTTTCACTGTCAACTTTGGTGCATTAAAATCGTGCATTACGCTGTTAGATATGGGATGATAGCCAAGATATGTGCTATGCTTTCACAGGGCGAATTATTTGTGGTTTACTCTATTTTTTTCCGGAGGTTTCGATCTGCGTTTGTTGATGCAATAAAAAGAGGCAGAAAGTGCGAAGGTTTTAGAAAAATCAGAAACAATGAATTGGAAATTTTTAACAGTATTCTGTGTGTACTTTATTTCATTCAAGTGTTAGTACTCAAATGTGGTATTCATTCTTGTAATTAGGTGAAAATGCATGTGCACATAGCACGGCTTATTATAAGTAAAGTCGTGAATACAGTAAATGAGGCTTAGCCAGGCTTATCCCGCAAAGTATTCCGTTTCTTCTTTTGAGGGAGTGCTCTGCGGAAATAGTTCAGGCCACTTCGAGAAAGGGCTAATTCTCCTAGGGCCGCTTAGGCTTAAAAAAGCTAGGACTGATGGCTCCATTTATTCCTTGCGCCTGCTCGCCATCTGCAAAATCAGTATCCTTGGCAGAGAAAAGCATCTTGCGGCAAAGTGGCTTTTGGTTGCGGTTAGCGCATTTTTTTTGCGACCACGACGCTCGCGTCTCGACTTGTTCACAGATTAGAATTTTAGGTTTCCGTTTCTTTTTTTTCTGCAGGGCAGAGGCACGCTTTTGTGAACAAAGCGAGACGTGAATAGCCTACCATTTCCAAAAACTTGCGGATTCTAAGTATTCCGTTCGGAAAAAAATCAGATCATCAAAATTTTTCAAATCAGCTGGCCAAGAAAGCGAAATCATGACGTGAGTGTGAACCTGTTGAAAATTTACTAGATAGCGCTGCAAAAGTAGAAATAATTAGGGAAGAATCAATATTGTGTCTGCAAAACCAGGAAAAATCAGGGAAAATCCTTTTCCGCTCCCTGCACATAAACCATGGTTCAGTGTTCCAGAAGGTGTATGGTCACCCAACTTTTTCAGTTGATCTATAAATTGTTCGTGTGTGCGGTGTTTAGGTAAGAACAAGTTGGTAAAAAAACACGGAAAATGGCCCTATTATTCCCAAAAACGTCTGTTGTGACGGCCTCAAAACTTTTAGACCTGTCAATGCACACAATGGAACCAAGGAATGATGACTGGTCTACCCGGCTATACTGAGAGAGGACCTTACACACTGCACACAGTGTATAATCTCACACACAGATGCATTCCGACGTCAGCATCAAAGTATCAATGTGTGTGCGTGTGGTGTAGCGCGGCTGCTTGGACAGGCTCCACAAAGGATCAGCTGCTGTGTTTCACGCGGTAGCAACCATAAGACATACTGTATGCTGGCTCTAGATTATCCAAGTGTTCTAGACTAGTGACCTAAAGCTGCGAGTTAAGTGCAATGGCTCATTGCTACTTTCGATATATCCTGACTTCGCACGACTATTTATTCTTCAAACTGATGCCTCGACAGTTGGTATCGGTGGTGTTTTGTATCAGGACTATGGTGATCGTAAGCATGTGATCACCTATGCGTCCCCGTAAGCTGACAAAAATCTGAGCGTAAGTACTCTGCCCTCGAGCTAGAGGCACTCGCTATCGTCGAGTTCGTCAAGCATTTCCGCCCATATCTGTATGGGGTGAATTTCTACTGCGTACTGACCACCAGCCTCTGAATTATATTTTCACTCAGAAAGAGCCTACTGGTCGACTAGCTCGCTGGTTCATATTCTAGCTGAATAATCGTTTGACATCGAACATGTGACAGGTAAATTATATACCATGGCTGATGCTTTATCGCGCCATCCTGTTTGCCATGTATGCCAGCCGCATACCCTCGTTGGACACGTGCAGCAGGACACCATGCTCTCACCAGACTCGTTAAAAGCTGTTCAGCGCGCAGATCCTTTTCGGCAACCTTTCGTCGCGTACCCGGAGCTCGGTCGCAAGGCATTATCTGTGCCAGCTGCTGACGTGCGCAAGTTTCGACTCATGTCTGATCGTTACGAGTTGTCTGACCATGGTGTGCTCCTGCATCTGCCACGGGGCAAGTCGAAACGTCGTGAGTGCTCGACTCAACTCGTCATTCCTTCAACGTTTACTCGACTGGTCTTGGATGCTTGTCATTCTGATGCATTGGCTGGTCATCTTGGTTCTTGGTCATCTGTGCTTGCGCGCAAACGTACTGATTGATCAGAATTCATATGCTTATCTAGCGTAAAATGTGGCTTGCTTCAATTATCTATGATGGCGATTTTCTATGTAGCATGCTTTGTGGAGGTAAAATATCAGAGATTATGATCTAATTTAGGCTAGATTGCACAGAAAAACCCAGTGCTCTCTAGCTGAAAAATTGAACTGAACCGAAAGGTTTAAGAGCCGAAACTGGAAGAACCGAGAACCGAATCGAACTGATTGACTGAAACCGAAACCGAAACCGAACCCGAATCAAAACATATAGAGCCGATCCCGCCCTGAAGCCAGACGAATCTAATAATTTGCAGACCTTTCTTTCACACCTAGAAACAATCAACAAAGTACAACTTTTGGTTTTGTGAGGTTTAAGTTAATGGCTGGCGGTAATGTTACCTAATGATTCATTCATTCTTCTCTCGCGTCAAATAATAATAACGAAAAGATGACTTGTACCTCTAATTATGAGTAGAAAAACTGAAGCAGCAACGCAGAATATTGATTTCATCTCATGATCATCACACTTGAATGAACGGAGAAAAATTGCGCAACAGTTAGCTGTTTGCCAGCGGTCATTGCAAACACCATCAGCTTAGAATACCAAAGTAGTGTATTCGTATCAAAGAGACTACCTTATTTTTGCACGTTAGCGCTCTATTACATCTGATTGGCTGATGGGCGGAGTCACGTGACCGCTAAGCCACGCCCCTCGACTCTGATTGGTCGGCCGCGCGCAGGCTCGCGTGACGTCATTAAGCGGGCTAGCCCCCCCCCCCCGGCGTCTAGACAGCTGGCCGACTATTTTCGAGAGGAGGGGGGAATTTCGAGGGGAGAATTTCGAGGAAATACGGTACTAATCAATTACAGCTTATTTATAATGACTGAAACTCGACCTGATAAAAAACCTGGATGACTAAAGTGTGCTTTAGTCTGGAAAATAGACTAATCTCCTTCATGCGTGCAAACTGTTTGGCCTAAAACCAAAAATCCCAATCCCGATCGGGCTTGCCCTAATCTCGATCCTGGAAAAAAGTGATACCGACCTATCCCTTGAGGTGACCAGCTCTCATGGCAGGTTCCCTGTGTCTTCACTAGGAGCACCTCAACACGAGGGCATACTGGGTGAGAAGGGGCTTGGGCTTATCATTAGCTCAGGAACCATTTCGACTGGTGTTTGAAGACAGTTTCCCAATTCTCTGCTTCTTGGGTTGGCGTCCGCCGTTTGACAGTAACGTGGTGTCGCCCGAAGCCAGGTGTCCAAAGCCAACGACAAGCTACTAAACTGCCGTCCTCCGTCGGAAAAGAACCTCGGCCTCGCAGTCAGGGTTGCGGCCCAGAAAGGCGGATCAACGCCTTAATCAGCATAGCCATCGCCTCCCAATTCTTCCCTTTCGGATCAGATGCCATTCCAGTCGGGAATAAGAGTCTTGATAAAGTCGGAATTGCATTTTTGAGAATGAACGACCAAGGAGAAGGGAAGACAAAAAGTTTTGAGGGTTTGAACGCGCACTACTGGTGAAGAAAAAAAGGTGTTTTTTGTCATCACGAGTCTAAAAATTTGCTGCGGTCGACCATTGGCCGTTACCTCTCCCCCTCCCCCCGATGCAGCTGACCACTTTTTGCCAGCCCCCTCCCCCTCCCTAGGCTGCAGTTAGCGTTGTTACAATTAACTGAAACTGAAACTGAATCTATCAGTTAACTGAATCTTTTTAATGCAGTTAACTGAAACTGGAACTGAATCTCCTCGCCAAAACTGCATTAAAATGTAACTGAATCTTTTTAGAATCAGTTAAATTCAGTTTTCGAGTTACTACGCTTTTGAAAATTAGTAATCTGCTTGCGGATGTTCGCGCAGATCTCAAAGAGAAACGAAACGCAGCTAGACGAATTGCTGGTTCGAATCATCTTGATCGCGAGTTGGAGGTGTATTTTGTTATCCTTAAAACGCTAGTTATCGTGAAAGAAATCGATCTATCCGAATTTGGGTCCAAATGTGAAGAGATGTTGCAAAATCTTCACGAATATTGTAGTGCTTCATCATTTCCTGCAGGCTAGCGCCGAGTGACACACGGATACTCAATCAGTGGATGCTTCTGCAGTTGCTGGCCACGAGGGTCAAATGCTTTCGGGCTCGGTATTGATAACAAAGCCTTGTTGGAACTGTGACAAGTATAAAAAAGCGTAATGCACTAAAGGCGCTATCTATGCCTTTGTTTTGTAGTTAATAGAATTTTTTTTGTTATCTGGGAATCGGCACCGAGAGAATAGTTGGTTAGTCATTAGATGATGTTTCCGTAGGTCTAGTTTTTTGTGGAGCGGTAATGCTAGTGGCGAGTGAATGCTGTGCGATGTAGATTACGCATGGGTTTTTTAGATTTTGGCAAGTTATCGAAGTTAGGCTTGTGGGTAGGTTAGCTGGCCGCATTTAATAAAGATGCCGGTTGCATAGAGGCCATTGTCGAGCAAGCGTGTGGAGGAACGGTGTTGCAGAACTCGGAAAGGCAACCGTAACATAATGGAGGTTCCACTGTCTCGCCGTGTCATCCCTCGCTCATCACTGCTTGGCTCTTTCCTCTGGCAGTGACTCTGGCCCAGCGGTGTGGACACGCCACTATTTGACAAACGCCTGCCGCTTGATCGATTCAATTAATCCCGACCAGCTTCAAGAACTGCTTGATGGTGTGTTACAACGAACGAGCGATGCCACCGCAGCCGCCACGTCTCGCCATAGCAGCTGCTGCTGGCGAACCATCAACGAAAGGTTCATCGCTGGTTCTAAGACTGCGCAGGTTCACAGACTGTGATGACAATGAAACTTTCGACTTCCGGTTGAACAAGTTTTCCTGTCTGGCGAAGTTTAAGAATTGAAACAATGATAGGCAGAAAGATGCGCTGGCACTTTTTCGGATGATTTGGGGTTGCTGGAATTTGAGTCATTAACGGAAGAGGAAATAGAGTCAATTGAGACAGTGGTCGAGGCATTGCAAGAGCGTCTTACGCCGGCTCGCCACAAAGATATTGCAGCTTTGAAATTACATTCAAGGGAGCAGGGGCGCAACGAAGCATTGGCGGTGTATGCCGCTGACATCAGCAAGCTTGCAGCAATCGTTCACGCCTGTCTGGAAGCCCAGGAACGCGACAAAATTATGTTACAGATTTTCTTGAATGGTCTGCGTCCAGCATTGCATCGATTTACGGTGGTGTCCGAGCCAGGCAGTTTCCAAGAGGCGGTCCAGGAGGCGAAGACACAAGAAGCTTACGATCGTGCTTTAAGAGAAGAACTCACCGCCACATTGACACAATCATTTCAGTCGAAAACCGAGTCACGCGATTGGCCCACACCACCCTCATTTGGTTCTCGTCAAAGGCAGTTCCAGCCCAGGCAGGTTGGAAAAAATTGCGGCTGGCGGGCGATGGGCAGCGCACGCAAAATCTACAATAGACAACGGATGGTCGTCCAATGTATCGCTGTGCAACAAAACAGGCCATATCCGACGAAACTGCCGTCAGCCGGGCACTGCATCAAGTCACTCAGGCGCCAGCCGTGACCAAAGAAACCTGGACGCTGGAAGGAACCGTCACCAGCAACCGCGCTTAGCAGCAACGACGATGGAGCAAGGACAAGAGCTAAGTACTGGGATGCACGAGTCGAGTCCAGGACATGAGTCACTTGAAGTTCGTTAGGGGGACAATAGGTTTGTGCTTTTCATTTCAGCAATGATTGCCTGCATGTTCTTTTTGGGCTTAGCAGATGCACAGACATCTCCGCCGCGATTGCCGCCGCAGACCCCTGATGCGCGTTACAGTTTTTGTCAGAAAACTTCGGGCGGCACGTATTGGTCTTTTACAAAGGAATTTATTTGTGACCCCCCCCCCCCCCCCCAGGAGGAAACGTTACCCTAATCACAGTGGAGATGTGGGTTCCTAAGATGGCCGCGGTTCAGGTAGAGGCACACAGGTGCACGATACGCCAACGGGAAGTTTGCACGCATATGAGGTTTTATGGGGAAAGGGATTACTGTCAGATAGGGCGTACGCGCGGGCGGTTTCGCCGCGAGAGTGCGAGCTAGCGAAAGCTCAGAGGATCTAGGGCACAGAAAGACTTGTCCAGAGTAATGGAATTTTCACGTCGAGTAGGTCCTTGACGGTAGGACACTGATATTGCTGTTACGATTTTTGTCCAGGCGGTCGAAAATTTTTCGTGGAGACAGGAAGTGTCTTCACTACGGGAGACCATTTGTTGCATTCTGATTTGATGAACTTGGCAGGTTGCCATGCGGCGACGAGCTTTTGCAACAATGAGAAAAGAGACGCTGGTATGGAATGCATCAGCATTGTTGCATGCGTGTCAGTTTAGACGACTTGGATGGTTTAATGCTTCGCGCGTATGGAACCACATCCTGATCGGAGAAATACAGACTGCTCTGACAGTCAAAGAGGGTCCGCCCAGACAGGCTGGAAATGAATGTTTCCCAAATGATAGTTACGAAACTAACCATGGTGCTCTTCTCCGTTTCAAGCATGGCCAGTGGTCCTTTACGAGTGGTACCTTACATGCGGCACGAAGGGCTGGAGGTCAGTCAGACCCAGCTGACGCAAAACTGCAATTTTCGGAACTCCAAATCCATCAGTTGATGTACTGAGGTTTTCATACTATATCGCTGCAGCTATGTAAAGCGGCTCAACGACAACTCGACACGGTGTGGCAATTGTTGGCCTATCGATGCTCAGTGCAGGGAAGTACCAAGAGCTCACCGTTTGAACTGTTGTATGGGCGGTGCCACGCCTCCCCATCAATCAGGCTCTTAGTACGCCTGCTAGTCGCTATGTTGATGATCTGGGATATATGGCTCAGCTGACCAACCGGCTGACCTCCGCTTGAGACTTGGCGCGAACGCAGCCAGGCGGCTCACCGCCGTCACATACGCGCTCACTGTAAATTGGGGCACTTGCCCGTGATCAATATCGGGGATTGGGTCATGGTTTATGTCCCACAAACCAAGACGCGACTCAGCCTGAAGCTCAGTCACCCCTTCAAGGGTCCGTTTGAAGTCTTCGAGGTCAAGGGATTATTGCTACTGGTAAACTTCAGGACCAGTCGTAGCTCTGCACCTTCGTGGGTGAATGTGGAGCGCGTTGGAGAATGTTATCGGGGCGTTGACCACGCTTAAAGCCCCAACGTTTTTGACCCCCAGCGTCCCCAAAAAGGGGGGAGGGGACCCTAGCAAGGAACAGACCAATAAGTACGTTTCCACCAAGATATATAATTCGTAGCCGCGCGCGAATGCAAGC
>JASANH010000148.1:0-99722 GCA_030248295.1 Mesodorylaimus sp. YZB2_4
CTGTGTCAGTACTGCGCCTAGTCCATAGCCCGATGCGACAGTTTGCAAGATAAATTGTTTCGAAAAATCAGGGTAGGCCGATACTGGTGCTGTTGTCAATGCTTTCTTTACAGTTTTAAATGCATGATCAGCCTCGTTAGTCCACTGGAATTCGGTATTCTCCTTCATCAATGCGGTCAGGGGTGCCACTACTTTTGCAAAACCTTTTACATATCGTCGGTAATAATTTGCAACACCAAGAAAAGAATGGAGTTTTTCCTGATTTGTTGGTCGATGGATATTCCGTATGGCTGCCGTTTTCCCAGGATTAACTGCAACGCCATGTTTGGATATGACGTGACCAAGATACACAAGCTGTTGTTGACCAAAGTGACATTTCGAAAGTCATAGTTTTACGCTTGCCTGGATAATCGATCTAAGACTTCACCTAAACGTTGTAAATGCTCTTTAAACGTCGTGCCAAACACCATGTTCATGTTCATGTTTTACCACATCACCAAACGCTTATGCGCACTCGAGGGTGAAGGGACACATTTTACACGAAATGATTTACCGGCCCGCGAGTCGAACACTCCCCCAAACCGCCCCCCGGCAGAGGCAGACCCCAAACCCACGCCCACAGCCATCCAGAATGCCACGGACCAGAATGTCATCCAAATACACAACGCAAGACCGCCAATGTAGGCCTGACAAAAGTATATCCATGACGCGCTGGAACGTCGCTGGCGCGTTGCAAAGGCCAAAAGGGACTACGTTGAACTTATACAGACCGCTGAAGGTAATAAAAGCTGTTTGTTCTTTATCTTGCTCTGCCAGTGGAACTTGCTAATATCCCCACGCTTGATCCAGGGATGTGAAGAATGCTGCATCACGTAAAATGCTTAGTAAATCATCAATATGCAGTAGCGGGTAGCTATCTTTTTTGGTGATCTTGTTCAAATTTCGGAAATCGACACAGAAACGCTCTCATCCGTTCCGCTTTGGGACGATTACTACCGGACTCGCCCATGGGCTCTTCGATGGCCGAATGACTTGTTTCTCCAGCATCTCATCAGTATGCTTCTGCATGGATGCTCTTTGAGCTGCTGGGACTCTGTACGGTGCGTGTCGCACAGGCCCATGTCCACTTACATCAATGCGATGCTCACCAACTGTGATGCGGCCAATATCTGTACTGCCTTTCGCGAACATATGGTCATACTTCCGTTGCAAGTTTTTCAAATCCGTTTTGTGTTCCTCTGACAAATTCGGTGATGATAGATCTAGACCCGGCAGGTCGTCTCCTAGCTCCAATCCATTCGTGCTGACTCCCTTCCGCACTGTAACTACAGCTGCTGCTTGGTTTCTCTCTGAGACTAGACTGATATCACCCAAATTCATATTTTGGTACAATGTAATTGCGAAAGGATGCGGGTTCATGACTTCGACTGGTATACGGTTTTCAGTTGGGTTTGCCATAGAGCATGCCAAATACAGTCCGGTACGATTCTCAATGCCGCGATTTGGTTCAAAAATAAGAGCTCCCATTCCTAACAGTTCAGCTGATACGAGCGCCGACACAAGCATAATGGTCCTTGCTGGTACTGCGATGGTAGACGCCATCCGCGCGATCTTGTCCTGTAGGACAAGTGTTTTAATTGTTGCGGCACTTGCCGGCTTTGGTTTTCTCAGAACCACTATGTGGAACTCCCAGTCAATGGTGCACGCCTTGAATTGCTTCAACAAATCACACCCGATGACTACATCGTATGGGCCTTGCGGCATGATGGTCTCGATGACTTCTTTGGAGATGCACTCTCCCTTGTTTCCCTCAAATGTGAGAAACACAGAGCGTCGTCCGGATGTTGGAAGTGGTCGGCCCGCGACGTCGCCTAAAGCTATCCCAGTTAGGTCTTCTTCTTTATATGACACTCGTCCTGTTTGCCATCCATCCACGAAACTTCTCCGCAACAGTGTTACGTCGAATCCTGAATCCAGCAAACCCACTGCACGATTGCCATCGATTTCTGGACAGCTATGGCCAGACATCCCAATAGCTAATGCACTTATGCCTAGAGTGACCTGGTCATCTCCAATCAATTCATTTGCATGTTTCCGGAATAATGCTACCAAGTCTTGCTTTTGCGGGTGATCTGTAGCTGCCTGGACTTCTTGCACCAATGGCACGCCGAGGATAGTCTCGTTGTCCTGACCATCTGCCTTGCGTGTTTCAGAGTTTAACTTCGGTGCCTTTATCTTTGCTAGTTGCTGATTGTTATTCTGCCTTCTCTGACACAACCAATAAGCATGGTATACCAAAAACCCCGCGAAGGCCAACGATAAAATGGTAACCGCTATGTTAAGAACGCCTTAGAGAGGTCCAGAAAGCAGTTTATCTGCTCTGTTTAGGACAAGCCCAGCGTTATGTTCAGTCAGGTTTCCTATCATGTGTCCTGCACCTTGAATCACCTCTGATATTCCTGCTCCCACACCTCGCAGCGTGTTGTACATCACATCAGGATCGAGGGAAAACTGCGCGGCATAATTGATAAGACGTTGTGTCTGTTTCTCTACCGTGAGTAACTTTTGCACGTACATACGCAATAACCCAATGTGCGTTGTTACATCCGCCAATCGATCATGTAAAATTGATGGGGCTTCGAATGAGAAAATTTTCCAGTCGCCCTTTCACTGGACGGATAACGGCACCTCTGCCACCTGGATTGGTCCTGACTCAGTTCTCCAACGATTCTCCCATTCGGGGCCGCGTTGATACGCGCCTGCCAAGTGGTGGTTACATGGTACGGGGTGCGCCTCTTTTACCAAATCTCTACTGCCTGGTACTACAAACCAGATTTCTTCGCCAACCGCAACTGGTAAATAGTCGTAACATATGGAATCTACAGTTTGATTCCAAAAGATTGTTGTTGGGCGGACCTGGCGACATTGCCAGATCATTAATGCATCCTCTGCGAAAGCTGCATGGATATCTTCTCTCATGAGGAATGCTCGTGCTCCTCTTGTGGGATCCAACTGTAGTAATTGCCAGATGAGATGCAGATCCCGTTCCGCAGCTCTGCACAGTTCTTTCCATACCGTTCTAAAATGGTTAGCCTCGATCTCGAGTAGTTATGTTTCCAAATATTGCAGCTTAGGGTTAACAGGATCACCTGGAGTGGAACTGTTGCTTTCAACAATCTTATGGTAAGGTAAGTTCATCTAGCTGCGTTGAATTTCCTTCTTGAAGGTGTCCCCTTCTGGAATTCGAATGATCGCACCTTGCGCGGTTAAGAAAGCTCTGCTTAGGCCACCCGCTACTGCCAGTCCTCAAATAGTAAAGGTTAGATGAGCGCTATCGATGAGGACATACTTGTCATGCGTCGTCATATTATACGTGCTCGCTTTTTCGAACTCACAACGTTCCTCTGGCGCCTTAGGTTTCCAGATAATGACTCCATCCTTCAACATACAATGACCCGAGTATGCGTGGCATCCTCCAATATCGCCTAAGCCGGATGCTACCGTTTACCATCAACAGTTGCAATTTTTCCATATTCCAGGAACAGATTGGTGACTGACGAACATACGTCCCGACAACACCATTTGTACTCAACCGTCAACGAATTACCAGTTGACCAAATTCCTGGTGGTTGGTTTTCCAATGTCTGTCCTCGAAAAAATTTTGTTTCTTCTGCATCCTTGCACTCCCTCACTGACACTGGCTCATGTTTCGTTTCATCTAATTTGATGCCTGCGTATCCTAATAATTGACCTCCAAAACTGGTTCTCGTACATACTGTCCTTGTGCGCAAGATACATTTCACTGCCGACATAACGACTGGCGTTGACCTTTTCAGCCATAACTCTGCTTGTATCACGAATAATGGACCTAGTGGAGCTTCGGGCATTCCACAATGTATTTTCTTGGGTACTTCTATTGCATATCCACTTCGGGACATTCCGCATTGACTAAAAACCATTTTTCCCACGGCAGTGTTTGAAAGCGTAACATTGTCAGTACTATCGTCTGTCGAATTCCTGATCCCTGGAGCGCTTATCGACTGCCGGATCGAACAAAATATGAAGAACGCCAGTATAGCGTCCACATTTCCATTCCTCAACTGCACTTTCTCCCTTTTTATTTTGCTATCTTCTCTGCGTTCAATATCTATTGTAGGCCTGCCTGCCTCGAGCAGTCCTTCCGTTAGGGCGCTTATGCATTCCTTTTCTGCTGATTCTTCCCTTTTCTCTACTCCTTTTTGCGCTCCCTTCTCGTAATCCTCTAATTCAACGGGTTGCTTTATTTTTGCTTCATGTCTCTGGAATCTAGGCATTATTTCAATTGCCCTTTCCCTGTACTGGTGCGCTTCGTATCCACTTAGAATTTCCTCTTTGATACAACCAAGCTCAACCTCAAAATCCTGCGCCTTTTCTTCTCTGCCTTGTGCTACTTTGATTCCTGGAGCACTGACCATTACACTGTCGTCTAGCTTTACGACTGCTGCACTGTAATATTTGAAATTGCTCTGTGGCCCTTCATTAACTTCTGGTTCATCTTCCCAAATGACTGGGTACTCTTGCGCCGCCATCGCTACTTGGGTTCCTCCATTTGTGATGCTCAGCTGTTGCCCCCTGTCGCTATACGTCACCCTTTCCAAGCTGGGAGGTTGCTGCGCTTGTTGCCTTGGCGAATTCCAGCGCTTCTCCTGCGCTTGCACATAGCCATAATCACCATGTCCGCGACTAAATCCATAGCCACGTGTTCCTCCTCTACATAAAGCTTCGTCCTCCGCTATGTCCTTGTCCTCTTTGGAACCTGCCTTCGCGTCGTGCAACTGGCACGCCAGGTCCCCTGTGGAGGGTGCATATAACTTTTACTCTGTGGTTTGCTTCCGCAGTCCTTTGCTAGGTGGTTAGTCCTACCACAGTTATAGCATGCCTTTGTGAATGATGTAACTGTACTTACGGACCCTTTGCCTTGACTCTCCTCGCCTCTGACTGCCACAGTCTCTGACCGTGTCGCCGCCGCGGCTACCTGCTTTTCATCTTGTTCTTGCTGGTCACGGATCTCCTGTTTGATGGCCTCGCCCACGAATTCATCCAGCGTGTTCTTATTCGCCGACTGAACCCATTGTCGTATGGATGGTTTGAGATGGGCCAAATAGTGGACTTTAATATGGTTCTCCCTTTGGTCGTGAGTCCACGTTGGAAAGGCACGTGCTGCCATCTGCCGGAGGGTTGTCGCAAACTCTAAAGCGGATTCACCTGCTTGCTGGACGCGTGAAGCAAATTGCTCCACATACGCGTCGACGTTCCGGTTGTCAGGAAATGTCTGTGCAAACTCGGCTCTCCATTCTGCCACCGTCGCTGGGGGCGCTGCACGATTCTCCATTGTTTCATACAGGTGCTTCGCCGCTCCTCGCACCAGCGTGCCCAATAAAACGATCTTCCTGGTGTCACTATTACAGCCCGCCAAAATTGCTACTTTTTCAAAATCTTTCCACCAACGGCTCAAATTCTTGTCCACGTGGCCAGAGAATGATTCCACTTGCGGGGCGTGTTGGACTGGCTGTTGGTCCCCATAGGATGTGAGTGCTGCCTGCACCATCGTAGGCGTTGTCCGTTGCACCTCGGCTGCCAGCCTAGCAATATCTTCTTCCGTGATTGGCATATTGGTGTTTTCTCGTCGCAATACTTGCTTTCCCGCTTCCTCCTTGAGCACCGTAGGTTTTGCTGTCAATGGTGAGTGTGTGGTTCCGCCAATAGACGAACTCGTAGTCGCGGGGGAATTTTTCGACCTCAAATTTCTTTTGCAGCTATCGTCTCTTGCTTCGATTTTCGCTTTCTCCTCGACCGCTTTGAATTCGCCGATAAAGACTGATTACGGTTCGTGAGCTCAAGCAGCCAAGCTCGCCACTTGTAAGAGATGTGAGCCAACAAGGGAGCGACCGCCTTTCATTTACTCCTCATCCACACACTGCCGATAGATACACTTCCTACCAACACACTCAATCACCTCCAGCCCTCATTTGCATTCCCGACGCCTAACCTTTCCTGTTGGCTATGACCTGCTCGCGACCTTCTTACATATTCTCTCACTGGCCTTTCTATCCGTGTAACCTTCTTGACTAACGTTTAGTATCCACACTAGATACCCTTACAACTAGCACAGGCGCATTTAACGACCGACACGCTGCACCCAGTCCTGCTCCCGAGGAATGATCACTTCACGAAGCTCATAGTCCTCGACAGTCATTTGCAAGCATTCCACGCTGGTGTATCACAAACATTAGCGCAAGTTCGCACAGCATTCTGGATACCAGCAGGTCGAGCTCTGGTCCGAAACGTCATTCACTCGTGTATACCATGTCGAAAATTTGATGGAGGACCATACAAGCCACCACAAATGCCAGACCTACCAGCAGCTCGGGTCAACCGCTCAGCTCCGTTTGCCTACACCGGGCTGGACTACCTTGGTCCCTTATTCGTCAAAATGGGGCCGTCAAAAGAAAAGGTGTGGATTTGCCTTTTCACGTGCATGACGACTCGAGCTATCCACTTGGAAGTGGTGAATGATTTACCGGCAGATCATTTCCTTATGGCTCTTCGTCGCTTTATTGCCCGGCGAGGTACGCCTGCGGCCATCATGTCAGACAATGCAACCAAGTTCAAACTAGCACAAACGGTGCTCAACGACGCCTGGAGGCAAGAACTCCAGGTTCCAACAGTCCAGTCATATGTATCCAATAAGGGCATCGATTGGAAGTTCATTGTGGAAAACGCGCCATGGATGGGCGGATTCTATGAAAAACTAATGCGATTGGTCAAACAAGCGTTTAGAAAAACGTTCAGCAGCATTTGCCTCACTCTCACAGCTACAAACTGTGACAGCTTAAATCGAAGCAGCAATAAACTGCCGTCCCCTCACCTACGTTGGTTCAGATATCGCTTCTGGCCATCCCCTGATTCCAAGTCATTTTTTGACCAGGAACACCAATACAGGATCACCGTTTCTCACGACGGACACGCCAGAAGATCCTGACTTTATGCCAGAAAAGCAATCCACGAAGGAAGACCTCTTGTCCTCCTGGAAAAAAGGCCAGCGGCATCTTGATGCATTCTGGCGTTCGTGGTCAAAGGAATACCTCCTTAGCCTGAGAGAACGAACCAAGCGCACGCTCAAAACTCCGCATCACCACTCTCTTATGCCACTGGAAGAAGGTGACATTGTTCACATACGAACGGAGGGACCCCGCGGATCGTGGCCCCTTGGCCAGGTGGCGCAAGTAATCAAAAGCGCTGATGGTGAGGCCCGAGCAGCAGTTGTGCGAAATTCTAAAGGTCACAACCTCACTCGCCCAATTCTCCATCTTTATCCATTTGAACTCAATGAACCTCTGTCAACCGCCGGCAACGAGCGAGAACCTGAGGGAGCTCCATCGCTCCTAACTGATCAAGCGTCACTGGACCATACCACACGCCGCCAACCCCGCCAAGCATCTGCCGCCGCCAAACAGCGCATCAAAGACATTCTGGTCTACGAAAACCAACCTGAGCAGGACCCTAATGGGGCACAGCAAGATGTGAGCCAGGCTCGCCGTCCAAAGTTCAAAACCCTTGGTCCCATCTCCATGCTGGCAACACTCCTGCTCGTGCTGTTTCTGTGGACTCCAGGGGCGAACACACTCAGGCCCATGGTCTGTCAATCCACGGAAGCCAAGGTAGCTTTCAACATTTAGCCGAAGTCCGTTTGCCAATTTCGAGAAGGCGCCCAGATGGACAAAGTCCGCGAAGCCTCAGCCCTCCTGGACCGCCGGAACATCGCCCGTCATCAAAGCCCAGCTCACAAATGCCACAAAGTCAAAACGACCATCGAAGCATGGACAAGCTTTGCGAAACTAGGCTTTGATAAGCGGTCTAAGGGAACCATTATTCCCGTCGACTACCACGAGTGCCAATCAATGATTGCGCATCATCGCTGCCGGGAAGGCCCGCTGCAGGCGGTTGGTAGCATTTTTCAAACGAACAACCAAATCGAACCGCCTTGGTCCTCGGGCAACGCCTGGGACTGCTGTCGATGGCTATCCCGAGAAGCCATCAACTGTTACTTGACCAGTGGCAAGGTCTATGCCACGTATGGATCACAATTCGAATCAAGGCTAGGCAACGTAACCCATTGCCAATATGAGAGCGGATGCTGCACACTCCATGATGGAGCAGCTCTCATTTGGACTGTCCAAGGTATCGCCCAGTGCGAATTCGTCGAATGGCAAAACGTTGATGGCCTGTTATGGAAAACTCATTTCATGAGCAAAGACAAAGAAATCGCGGTCACATGGGCGGTAAACGCCTCCACCGTGCAATTATGTGATGGCGTAAAAGCTATCATCACTGACCAAGGCATCCCAATCATTTACAATCAAAGAAGTAGCCCCATCGAGGTCAACCAAGGTCGCCACCAACGGGAGGCACGAAAATTTGACCTTCTGGCGGCCGGGCTCGAGGCACTAGAGCTCCGCTTGGGAGCGTTCTTTCAAGAATCGTTTAAGACCGTCTTCAACAGTATCTGTCGTCGAGTCGAGGAACTTCAGCAAATCGACTTGATTGTAGCATCGTCGGAACCAAGCTTAATTGCACGAAGACTATTAAACGATAGCCTTCTGATGGGACGCCTCTATGGAACAATCTTGGAAGTCTGGCCATGCGTTTATGTGGACAGCTTCGAAATAATTCCCATGCCAGCCACTCGGTGCACAGAATGGATTCCCCTATCATTCACCTTGCGAGGAACAAACGGTAGTGGCTTCCTGGAGCCCCAAACGCAAATCATCTACGCCAGCTCCGCTCCCATTGACTGCAACCTCGTGCACGAAATGCATATCCAAGACGATAGGGGACAAATCGTTTTGCTTCATGCCTCAACTGGATCGATAACTCCTTTCAACGGATCATTGCTTTCCCACCCGTTGTACAGTGGCTCCATCTTTAAGTATCACGACTTCCACGCTATCATTCACCATCTAATAGAGGAGTGGTCGCTCGATGAGATTCGGGGACAGCCCAGCCTCAACGACATCTTCGGATCAATTGAGCAACACGATGAGATCCTGTCGGCTCTACAGAACCAAGAAGCGCCTTTGGGAGTCACAAAATCAATCTTAGACCGAATCCATGCCTACTCCCCCTTTGGGTGGATAGGTCAGCTCGTTAGCAAACTCCAATGGATTTGGATCTACATGTGCTGCATTATCGTGACAGTCAAAACAGTCATTCCCAACACAGCGCTAAAGTGGCCACTGACCTCGGCTCAAGGATGGCGTCAAAAGAGAAGACAGCGCGAAGCCGAGTATCCGAAATTGCATGGCCCATTTGAAAGACTGCTAGAGTCGTGACAGTGGGAATTGGGGACTCCGTTTCATTATTCGTTTATTGTGGGATCGCTCGCTTTCGCTCTATCTATCTTTCTTTCCCCCGGACTTTCGCGCCTATCGCGAGCAGTGAATCATTCCCACAACATTTCCAACTTCTCCTAACCTTTGACAACTCAGTTAACATTTCTCGCCTTCTCAACCTTTGCTACTTCATGATCTTTCCAAAGGCGTCACCTTTCCAGCAAGGTTACCTATGTCTCATTCCTTCTCGCTTTCACTTGCATTCTAGTTTATTCTAATTAGCTTTTTATATAAACAAGGGATTTGATTGACTGAAGGTTGGGCTTTTACCATTGGTTCATTGGGCTCATTGCTTAATTTACCGCTTCCACAATAAAATCATAACCCCCATTCGGTTGTGTCCTTTACAGCATATACGCGTGGACAAATTTCAGGTACTGTGTCCGCGCTAGCCTTTGCTGACACTGCTTTTGGATGTTAGAGCACCCGCATCGTCTTTCTCTTACCTCGCGTCGGGGGATTCGATGGGGCAGGATAATCATCTTGTCCTGATAAATATTAGCTTGTGCAGAACAATAATTTTAACACTGTGGTACTTGGTTCGTGCAGCGCTCTGTGAATTCTGAGGCTCGAAGCTAAAGCGCCATGATTTTATGGGTTTGTGATCGGGTCCATGATAAGGCATTTAGAAGTCGTGAAACAAGCTCTTTAGGTTCCCTGAGCCATTCTGCTTTTCGAAAAAGTTGCACCAAAGAGCCAGCGAATTTTGTACGTCTGGTCAGCCGAGCCCACCAAGCTAGATCTATAAAAGCTAAACGTTCTGGAGTC
This sequence comes from Mesodorylaimus sp. YZB2_4, assembly GCA_030248295.1. Classification (NCBI taxonomy): domain Eukaryota; kingdom Metazoa; phylum Nematoda; class Enoplea; order Dorylaimida; family Dorylaimidae; genus Mesodorylaimus; species Mesodorylaimus sp. YZB2_4. The sequence goes on from JASANH010000148.1 coordinate 10,200, forward strand.
CCTGACATTTCTTAAATGCTAGACGGCTGAGCAGCTTGTGGGTGTATCATCAATGAATGAAGGCATAATCGCCCAGCTGTATTGCAAGATTCGTTTATCCTTGGCATTCAGAGCGAGTGGACGTTCGACCAGAATGTATTCGATGCCGAAGGGGAACTAACGGTTCAGTCCCTACTTATTGCCCATTCCATCATGTCAGAAGGCTTACTCGATGCGAAGTAAGGCACCGTACTTGGAAGGGCATGTGTAACCAGGCCTGGCAGGCGTAGGAGGGAGGCGGCCGACCGAAGTCGGCGGGACGAAAACTCCGACTGGAGCAGGCAAGTCTTGCGACTATACCTACGGCTGAAACGTCAACCCGAGGGGTTGACGTCTCCCAGCCAGGGGAGAGTATCGATTACTCTCTCCCACTCGCCAAGGCCTACCAGGCGGGGGGTTACACATGCGAGACCCTGTTTCCTGAACAATCACTTAAGTCCATTCAGCCTTGCTCAGGATCTAATGAGTAGCACCTGGCGTGGCTGGTGACATGAATGAGGCAAGTCGTTATGGTCTACTTGTCAACCCTAAAACCGCGAGTGCATGCGACCTGCCAAAAGCCAGGCAGAATCTTTCTCGATCACATTCTGCAGCCTGGACAGGCATGCTCCGATAGCGCTCAAACCACATGTACTTCCTTGCCCAATTTCATTTCATGAATTTTTTGCTAATTTCACCTTTTTTTCAGTCCTGACTCTTCACCCACGCACTGCACTTCATCGAGGACTGAGCGCATAAAATCGCGAGTGCAAATGGCATCCTTCTATGCACAGAATCTGTTCATATGCGTGCACACTGACGATAAAAAGGAGTGGTCATTCTTTTGTCGCTCGACAACCATGACTTTGGGACATGATCGCCGCCCTCCTTATTCTTCCACTAAATCTGTCTCTGACGATGGCTTGAGAAGGTTGGACACTCGTTTGCCCATATCTGGGTGATAGTACCGATTGACGTCCAAAGTCAAAATCCTGTCAAAATCGTGTGTTCTCAAAATTCTGTCGAAGTCAATATCAATGTCAAAAAATTTGCGGCCCCAGTCAAAATCAATGTCACTGTCAAAAATTTTTTGATGGCTTTGTCAAAGTCAAAGTCAAAGTCAAAAATCTTGCGAGCAGTAAAAATTTCTTGACATTAAAATTCATAAGCCAAGACCAAGAGTTTACGTAGTAAGGTTTTTCCTGCCAGTCTCTGTGCATCATTTCGAATCGCCCATTCTGGTCGTTTCAAAACATGCTGAGCCACTTCCTTCCAGTTCCTTACAGTTTCGCTAAATCTTTTTGAGGAGATAGAGTTCTGCTTTCTCCTGTGCCAATAAAAGCATCCAGATAAGGGGCCATTTTGTTTGCATACAAATTTTATGCAGGAATCTATTGCTCCGATGGCTCTTCCAGCGAAGCCTTACGTGAGGCCTCTGAGCCCTGCTCAGTGCTCAAAAACAGCAGACCTCGCAACAACTCTAGCCCTCTTGTGATGGCATGAATGCCAAGGTTCATGGCCGAATCGGATCAAATCGGCCATCGTGTGAAATGACTGTAATTTCTCTTTTCCAATCACAAACGCGTTCCCATTCCTTAAAGGCTGCTTTTATGATGATCATTTTCATTATTGGGGTGCCATTCGGCACAAACTTCTCATCACGGACCTACTTTACAAGCTCATAAACTAAAGTATGCAGATCCATGCTGCCCATCAATGACACTACTGCCATAACTTTCAATTTTTTGTAATAGTTTTCCACCTAGAAACCTTCGTGTGACAGCAACTATGTCACAAATCTGAGTCATGCATGCTTTCTCTGGCCTCTAAAAAAGATGAGAAGCTCACCTGCAAGAGTCTAATTATGAGCAAAAAAATGGCATCGGTACGAACACTGATCACATCACACTACAGAGTGGTCGAAGACAAATCGCCCAATTGTCAGCTGTTTGCCTGCAGTAGTTATCGCAGACACCACGGCTTAGAGAACAAAGTACCATCCGAAACTTCAGATCGGAACCCAGTCAGAAGTTTCGGATGGTTATTCTTTGGGTTACACAGAATCTCGAGATTTTGTGCTGTTCCTGCCAGAGAATTGTTCTAAAATAAGTCTCCCGGTCTCATCAGAGCACAGAATCGTTCTCGCTTGAGAATTTTTCTTGGAGCGGGGACTAGGGTCTATTCTCATGAGAATTGTTCTTGGTCAACTTTCGCGAAAATACAGTAAAGGGCAGGTCGCACTAGAACTTAGATTTGCTGTCTACCTCAAGTGCGACCGCAAGAAATAAACGAAAAGTAGGTTCCGAATTATTCTCAACCCTTGTGCGACCGCGGCCGGCACAGTGCAAGTGAGGATGGCGGAACTGGGTGATGGCGCAGTTGGGAAATGGCGTTCATGTTCATGTTTTACCACATCACCAAACGCTTATGCACAACTGCGCATGGCGCAATCGGCCTACACCCTACATGTCGACCGCAGCCAAGGGGAGGAGGGTGTTGGCAAAACGTGGTCGGCTGCGGTTGGGGTGGGGGAGAGGTAACGACAAACGGATGGATAATCGGGAAACTTTCCTCGAGCAACAGTCGGGAATGACCCTCCCAGTCAGTATGCCCTCGTGTGGAGGTGCTCCTAGAGAAGACGCACGGAGAGAAGCTGCCGTGAGAGCTGGTCACCTCATAGCTTAGCTTATCATGACTGCTGGCCAGCTCCTCACAAAACTTTTAGTAGGATTAGTAAAACAAGATGATTCACCCAGTGTTATGGTAATATGAAAAAGACTTACAATGTAGACAGTGCTTGACCCTTGGCTTTCCTTTTTGAACAAAGCAGCCTTCTACTCAAGCTTTTAGTTAGCTCAGAAATTCGAGAGTTATGAAGCAGTCCACTCAGTAATCTGACTCAGTCAAGGGCAGGCAATAAGAAGGTCGTGGAAATTCAAGAATTTCCAGGAACGGAGACGCTTTTGCTTCTCTCTGAGACCCACGCCCGGGCTCACGTCAGAAATAAGATTCTACATATGACATACTGGTTGTATGACGACACTTATCTGATGCATCTGCAGGTCAGATTGATCCAGGAAAGCCTCGCAATATTTCATTCGTGCCATCTCTCCACTCTGGTGATCTGCACAGTAAAATGTCGTCATTAGGGATAGACCAGGATCAGGGCAATACCGATCGGGATTGGGATTTTTTGCATCTTTCCGGCTCTTACGCACCTACGAGCCTACTGTATTTTCCTCACTAAAGCACACTTTTTAGGCATCCAGGTTTTTTTAACTTTTCCTCAGGTGATTTTCAAATTATATACTCGCACAAGCTGAAATTGATCAGTACATTTGCAGTCTTGATATGTCCAGCAAAGTAAGCCTTGGTGTTGCCTCTTCATAGCTACTGTTGTCAGCCTCTGAACTGTCGTATCCTCGAACGATGACTGAGTCAATATTTTCTGCTTTCTCTGGCAAGATATGATGCGATGGATCAGAGTGTACCTAGCGTGCGTAGGCCTATATATTGTATGTGCATAACCCTGGTGCCTCAATGTCGGGATCCCGACCTATCCCTAGTCGCCATCCGCAAAAAATTTTATCCACAAACTTGCTGAAATTAGTCAAGTCAATCAAGTATCAAATTTTTGAATCACGAAAACTTTTCCTCAGCATGGTATAAAACAGAGATAATGATCGCTCCTGCTGTATACCTCTTTGGACGTGCGGATATTCTCACTCCATACCTACATGGCAAAAGTTTGTGGCAGTACCTACGATTCAGAACACCCTACTTGGCACAGCCAAATAAACCATGTATGCAGTATCTCCTTCGGCCAGTTACAGTTTTAGTGTTCCAAAAAGATACAGTTTACTCCCGCACTTCAGCCCAGTGTTAATCCAAATAGAAGACGGAACAAGATTGGGAAGTCGGCCTGTCCACCCAGACAAGCTCGGCCGTAGCCAACCTCCGCCCCAGACTTGGGCGAAGGCTGTGGAAAGGAGGGGCGGCATGCGAGCTACCTGGTGAGACAAGGGGTGTATCCACAAAGTGTTTTTGAAATTTTTGCAAAAGGTCAATTTGAGTCAGTATCAATGTCAAAATTAAGCATTTTTGCCCTGTAAAAGTCAAAGTCAAAAAAGTTTTTAGCCCCCTGTCAAAGTCAAGGTCAAAGACAAAGACAAATTGAAAAACCAACGTCATTTGCAACACTAGTACCAATGTCAGGGAAATAAAACCTCCCCTTTTGACTGCATGTTGTACTGGCTATAGTGAAAGTAGTAACATTGTTTAGCGAACGTAAGTTCAGCTTTTTATGTCATAAGCTTGGCCGGCAGGAATGCCTCATTAGCTGGCAACGTACCGTTTTTTAGCACCCAAAATGCTTCCCAGGGAGGATACTCGTCCAAAGTCATCTCACAAGTCAGCCTTTGTCAGACGCATCACACGTTTTCCACGCAGAGGGGATTGCCGATAGGACTTGCTTGTGTCGAAAAGGGGTCAATTGGCCGTCGACCAGATGAATTGGCTCTCGCCAGGACCAGGGCGTCACCTGGTCTAGCGAAGCCATATATGGTAGACACTCCAGCCATCGATAAGGATAAACCTATTATTACACACTAATTCAAGGACCACCGCACTGGCGAGTCAACCTCCCGAATGGGTGAATTACGGACCCAGCGATAGGCATTTAGGACCTTGGTGTAGAAACCAGGAGGCGTGATGCCCAGCTTTTTAATGTCGGAATTGCATTGCAGCAGATACGGGTATACCACCCCCAAGCGCCCAATAATTTCTGTGTCCCTTATTAGCCCTCGAGTGCGCTGTATGGTTCTTGGCTGGATAAAATATGACACGACAATTGGTCGCTCCAAAAGCGAGTTTTGTCCAAAGAGCAGCAGGATCGCGATGGAGCTGCTTTAACCAACAGTCGAAGGCTGACGAGCGTCACAGCAATATCCGACGCCTTCATGCCCCAGCAGTTACTTGTTGAATCAGGACATCGGATCGAATTTATGGCCTACCCCCACCCCATAGGAAACTCCTGATAAGCCTCGTTGGCTTCTAGCATGCCCTCAGTGGCAGAAACAGCCATCAAAGTGACCGCCTTTAGCGAGCGCAGCAGCCGCCAAGGATCTTGCCAAATATGATCAACGCCAAGATTACCACGGTTTGGACATTTTCGTGATGTGTCTAATTTTGTCAGGGAAATTGCATTTTCAGATTGCATCAGAATCGTAAGCAAAGGCGATTCCCATAATTAAATGCGATGCCTTGAGGAGGGTCCAACTCATTACAGTGCGGGCTATGACCCAAGCATTCTGATTTAACCTTAGTCTTCAACCTACCAACCCTACCAAAGTCTTCAACGATTTCCAAGGCTGCCTCAGCTGACCGTATATCTGGAGGAGCCTAAGTTGTGTAGGCGGCAAACTGCCAGGTCAGGTGTTTCACCCCATGCAAGGAGATGCCATGCACAGCAGAATGTCCCTATGCCAGATAGTCGATGGCGAAAATGGACAGCCTCGGCGAATACTACGGCCGACAGGGAGAGAGAACAGGCCAATCCGACCATTGAGCATCAGTTTCACGTTTCCCCCTTTTTGAAATGGAATTTTCGAATAATGACTCATTGACATTGAATTGTACTGTGCTTTATTCTGTCCGTTTTTTCTTCCTTCCAGTGCTTGAGTGCAGTCTGACTGCTTCTCTTAAAGCAAAGGATTGCGCTCTTGTTGGTGAGGTTGCGAGAAAGAGAGGGAGAGCAAATTTTGAAATCCGCAAACGCCTTATGCACTTCGAGTACATGTTTCAGAATTCGACCCCGTACTGATCATATATTCACTGGGACCATCCATGAAGCACATCCACTCTACCCGGAAGGGTGGTGGGGGAGGGGGAGGAAAACTTGGAGAGAAGTGGATGGGGGAGGGGAGGCTGGCGCCAAGTGTAGTCCACTTCTAAAAATTGGCGTAAGATGTCTCGAAAAAATGGAAAAATTATCAGTAGTAAATACCAGTATAAAATTCCTCATCGGATGACGCAAATCGATATTATTTCAGTTCAAACATTTTTTATCTTTTAGCTTCTCTTTTTCTGAAGATAAAACGATTTTTGCGTCCAGTGATTTCGTCGCTTGAATCAGACAGGCACCTGATTTGAGCTTAGCCGTAGTAGGCGTGTGAGATGAGGTAGACTGGGCATGCTCTGACTGATTGTGAGGGGGCTTCGCTAACTGCGGCTGAAAGATGAATTCGATGGGCTGGCGTTCCTAGCTGGGGGAAATCCGATTATTGTTCCCCACTCGCCATGGTCCATTGGCGCCAGGTTTACATCTTTTTGTTTTCATCATTTAAATGCCAGAGAAAATGCTGAACAGGTCAGTATCGACCAGTCCGATCCTCGGCGCAGATCTCGATGGCTTATCTGTCGAGGAAATGAGATTAGAATGAAGTGACGTATTTGGCGCAGCATCCTCACAGCCTGCCTTTTCTTCGTTGTCATTGTCTGAGACAACTCCAAAAACCTAGAGAACTATAGTCTTTTTAATCTTTCTGTGGCCGCCACCAGCCAGTTGGGCCATGGCTTGCTGGCGCCAGGCCGTTGGCTGCATACACAGACCAGGAGAATCAGAACTGGCGAGGCCATGGAACCTGCGCATCTTTATGCTAGGGCCGCGTGAAATCTAAAATGCCGTACCACATATGTAGCATAAAAAGTCGTCAAATTAAAGATGGGATAGCAGTCTACAATGTTTTTTAAAGAGGGAGATTCTTCAGATATGAATCAAACCAATTTATCCAAAGAGAAGTGACAAGCAAAAAACTGGAGCTGCAGACGCCATTCCACGATAGAAGCCCGCTAATGAGTGGACTTCTTATCGCCATTCCTCAGAAAGAGCTGTACACAATACATGCAGAGTACAATAGCGGTGATTATTTGGTCGAGCTGGAGCACGAATTACAGGCACTAATTAATGAAGATGTAGCCAGGGCCTGGTTTCTCGGAAGTCGGGATTAACTTTTGGATAATCTGGCATTAACTTTGCAATCTGTTGTGGTTGTAATTGACTGCGTTCGGTGACCGGAGGTACCTTATCCACGATGAGCCCTCATCATCGGGCTCTGTCACAGCTTTTACCTGATCAGGTGCAAGCAATTTTAAATCTCGCAGTCACGCGCATGAAGAAGCGCCCTGGTCAAGCCATCGTGCCCAAAGGATTTACTTGGAAGTCGTTGGTGACCTTTTTTGCTCTCTCTGAGGTGAGGAGGCTGCATGACCTCGTCTCTGTTCTTAATTTGATCATGCCTCAATGGTTTTACAGTTCAGTAGCGTGCTAGGCGTTGTTGGTGCTATCGAAGGCCGTCTGGCACCGAAGCCAGCATTCAGAAATGTGTAAAGTTGCAAAGTGAGCGTGTTCTTGGAGTTGATGAAGTCAGGGATGAAAAGGATGATGAGGACAGTCGGACTGTGGTTACCAGCGAATCTGAGGGCACCGCTGCAAAGGCTCGTGCTGGTACGCGCGTCAACCTTCTAAGCGGGGCCCGGTGGTTGAGCCAGGCCATCTGATTAACTTTTTTTCTCCGCGGACTGGAAAGCAGAGTCGTGCACATTTGTCGCGCAATCAAGCTATTAGGTTGAAAGCTTGCAAAACCAAGTGGATGAATAAGGGAGAGTGTAACCGAGCCTGGCAGGCGTAAGAGGAAGGTTGCCGGGACGGGAGCTCCGACTGGTGCGGGCAAGTCTTGCGGCTGAAACATCGACCTGACGGGTTGTTTGTTCCCCAGCCAGGGTAGGGTTTCTATGACTCTCTCCCACTCGCCATGTCCTACCAGGAGTGGTTACGCTAGCCTCGTTTGCCTTGACCCCATAAGAGACCACCGATAGCTTGAAAATGTGCAAAAGTAGCTCAAGTACGTAGCTTATCGCCGTTTAACATATTTTTCGCAAGCACTATGTGAAAAAGGTTGATTTTGACGAAAAATCGTAACAGGAATGGTGATCGTAATTCTGCAATGGAATACTGACTTGATCAAATGCACACTCATGTGATCGAATAAATTGAGTATGCACCAAATAACCAAGTGAAAACATCGACCAGTGGCGAATTTCGATCAGCGATAAGTCAAGTTAGGTTTAATGTGGAACTTTCCCGTTCATTTTCATGTCTTACCTCATCACCAAACGGTTATGCGCACTCGAGGGTGAAGGAAAACATTTCACAGAAAATAATTCACCGGCCCGCGAGTCAAAAATTCACATATGCATGAAAGGAGACATCTCTGAAACCTTGTCCCTAACTCATTATCCCCATACAAATCATGACTGACGCGCTGTGCAAGTCCAGCAAAGCATGTCACGGCAACTGACCTCACACCTGATAGCACCCACAACAGAGATGAGCTCTCTCATAACCTGATCGAACACTAGCCCATCGATTTGACTCCAATCGCAAGGGCTATGAAGCTTTGGCGGAGATATCGCTTTTGATTAGAGTATTTCGCAGTCTACGAAACGAAAATTCGGGCCATGCAGTATTGGCCCCACACTGTATCACTGCTTTTCCAAGTCAACGGAAACGCTTCGACTGTATTAGACGAATCAAGCAAGTATAAAAAGGGGCTACATGATAGACTACGATTGTGAGATTTGCCAGTGCGACTTTGAGTGACCCCAGGGAGATTAGAGCAAGTGCTTCGATCGTGTGTATTGGACGATGGACAAGAGGGACGAACGAAGGAATGTTTCATGGCAGTTTGCCTGATAAAACAGAATCTTATTACGAAGAAATAAAATATATACTGTAAATTGGCTAAACGGCAGGTACCACATTTTAGTGCTCTTTGAACAATTTCCTCGGAGTAGCTACCAGGCGACTGGAAAATAACACGAGTAGTTCCTAGCATGAAGATGCGCAGGTTCCATGACCTCGTCGTTTCTCGACTGTTCATTCGCCAGGTTCAATGCAGCTGACGGCCTGGCGCCACGGCCCGACTGGCTGCCAGCAACCACAGAAAGATTGGAAAGACCATGGCTTGCACCTAAAGCGGGATTCGACGCCAGTTTGGGAGAAAAACTATGATCTCTCAGTAGCATGTATGGATGGTATGGTAGACATTATTTTCGGCCAGAAACAGTGCCAAAAATTTTAGCTGCCAAATCCGCTGATCCAGCAGTCCGATATTGGATTCAGCTGATCGATTGATGCTGGGAGCGATGCTTTTTCAGATTACATAATTGCTGTTGGGGGGGGGGGTCCGCTGAAGTGGACATCAAGTTTTATGGGGGGTCAAGGCAAAACTCGTTTTTGGTGGACATCCTGGTGGGTGCCCCACTTCAAACACGATCACGATTTTTAGACCAAATGAAACCAATGTGGGTTTCGCTAAAAAGCAGAGCACGTTTTTGGGCTTTCTGTCGAACTTCTTTGGTCAGAGATTTACGATCAGTACAGAAAACGAGCATGCGAGATTTGCATCAGATTAGTTCACGAGTTCACCAGCTTTGTCACCTTTCGCTCCCACGGATCACATTTTCTTCGACGAGCTGGCGCGACGCACCGTTTCGTCCTTCTTCCCCACTTTCATCGACATCTTCGACATCCTGGACACCTTCCGCGGTTCCTTCTTCGACATCCTGGACACCTTCCTCGGCTCCTTCGACGACACTTCGGACGCTTTCAGCTGACTGCGGGTTTTTGGGACATGCGTAGACCATCCGGCATCCATGACTGACTCGGCATTGTCATCCTGGACGAACAGCAAGCCTCCAGCGACCTTCGGATCGAACAGTTTCTTGGTCGTGGCTTCGTCGTGTTTTTCAGCTCCGGCTGCAACAAAGCTCGCGTGGCTCAACCCTTTTAATATTTCTAGCCATCAGCTTACCACGCGACTCCATGATCCAGTCGATCAGAGCCTTGATCAGGGTCACCATGGTGTGGATTTGCCGGACGATCTGCATTGGGTCCCCCAGAACACGCAGCGACATGGCTCCGCAGCGGTTCCTCATAACGTACTTCAAGAAGCCGATCGGGCTGGTCCTTCCCGTCTCAAGGTAGGCCTGAACGCTGATGAATGTGGTCAGGGCAGACACCGAGCGCTGCATACCAGCCGAGCAGTGGAAGGCCATTCCGGGCATGCCTTGCTCCAGTTGCTTCTTTTGCAGATCCAGCAGATGCATGATGCCCTTGAAGACATCGATCGGGTTGTCTGGCACAGTGTGGTCGGGCCAGTTCTTCAGGTGCGCCACATTCGGCTAAAACAATAATCATGTACAGAAGTGAACACCGAAGGCACTGAGTCTGCCTCTCGTACCGTGTAGACGTCTCCGATCTGCTTTCCATCAGCTCCGAACAGCTTCACGCTCAGCAGGTACGTGTCGCAGCCCTTCTGGTCGGGCAACACCGACATGGTCTTCACCTTGAAGTAGCGCTTGCCGCCTTGCTCCTTGATCTTTATGGTGGTGTTCTTTTTCAGCGACCAGTACGGATCGATCTTCCTCTTTTCCCCTTCCTTGAACATGCCCACGGCGACGATGGTGCCGATCTGAAAGCGAACCAAGAATGCAGGCTGAGGAGTCCAAACCTGAAATTCAAACCTGACCTTCCTCTCGAAGTAGGCCAACCATTGCAGGAAGAACTGGTCCGGCACAGGGGCTTGGCTGAGCAGGACGGGGTAGCCCAAGAAGTCCATCAGGACACTCATGTGGAGGGCGCGCTTCATAGGGTCGGCCGCATCGCTGATCTCGCACAAGTTGAACGTGTAGATGTACTGGGCGCCTCCAGCCGTGTAGCGAACGTCTATCATCGGGATCGCGCCGCCCTTATTGATTTGCTCCTGTTCGTTGGCTTGGATCTCCTTGAACTTCTCATTGAGGTATTCTAGGGCGAGAGCTGGCTTATCTGCTAGCACGATCTGCAACGGTCGCGCCACCTCATCGTTCAGTTCGTCCCACGTCTTCTTTTCATCGCCGCTGGTGATGGCGAGCATGGCTGGAGCGCCCCTGGGAACTTTCTCCACGCTTAGCCTCGGGGTGTCTGCTTTAATTGACTTCACGGCGCTGGTCTTAACCGTCTTGTCAGTCTTTTGTTTGGCGTCTTTTCCTTGGCGACCTTTGCACTTCCACCAGATCAAGGCAGAGATGGACGTGATCACGAGAAGAGCGATGAGGATGATTATGACGATGAGTTGCCACAGAGCTAAGAATGATTGGCTCCGTCGACTGATCTGCTCCAGTCAGACTTTAACTGTTTCACTTACCAATGATCGGTTTCTTCTCGCCTTCAGTTCCAGTTCCAGGTGCAGTTTCAGTATGCACACCCTGTCCTGTCCCTTCGCTTTCTAAAATACAAAGAGGGCAGCCTGCCAAAACAAAAGCAGAATAGTAATGTTCACTTACCCGTGGCGCCTAGAAAGGAAATACCCAGTTACTGAGAGATTTACGGGAAAATGAGCGTATTAAGCACTTACTTGTCGTTGGGATCTCGACATCGACTGTGCCTTCGAATGTCTCGCAGATGTCGTCTTCGGTCGGATTGATGGGGTCGCCATAGCAGAGCATGTACCTGACCTTGTGCTTGCCACTCTCAGTCGTCACGAACGAGCCATCCTCGTTGAGCTAAAAGAGACTGGTGATCAGGGTCAGCATCTGAAATCGAGGCCAAACATTTACTGGTATTTCCTTCCCACTGGGCGTGATGGCGACGCCTTTGATGTAGAAGCATTTTCCAGGCTTCGGATTCAGCCAGCATTCGACCCTGGCCTTGCCGTCCCCCAACGGCTCGACCTTGAACTCGAGGGTGCCACCTGAAAAAGAAACGTCAGAATTCTAGAAACTGTGTGGAAAAAAGAAAAGTACCGAAGAAGATGAGCTTGTTCTTGAGGAGAGTTTCAGCCGCAGTCGTGTCAGTGCCTTTGTTGGAGATGTTGCAGATCAGCTTGAAGACGTCGCTTTTCAGGAACATGTCGTCGTCGAAGTCGAAGTCGTTGTCTTTGCATTTTTGTTCTTCGAAGTTGTATTTGGTTTTTGTTTCATTGGAGTCGATCAGCCAGCACTTGATCTTGCCATCCCTCACTTTCGAACCACCAGGACACCTGACGTAGAATTTTTTGTCCGATTTGAAGACACGGAACGCGGCGTTGAACAGACGAGCGAGCTTGTTGTAGAAGATGTACGGGATGGAGTCACTGCCTGTAAAAAAGCACTAGAACTAGCATAGCACCAATCCGGAATAAAACTTACTGTCGCAGCCGCCAGTTTGTTCGGCCTTCGCCTTGTCGTAGTTGCCACTGGCCATCGAGTCGCACAGCGTGGGGTCTTCGCCATCGCACATGAACTTGTTCCACCACAGGGGCTTCTGATGTTGTTGCGTGCACCACGCTTTCTTCATTCGGCCGCACCTTTCATCCACCGACCTGATGCAGAACGTCTTGTTGCATCCTGGGCGATTGGAGGCACCTAAAAAGCAGTCGTGAGCCAAAAAGCCAAAACAAAAAGTGGATGGCTTACACATCATGTAGTGCAAGATGAAAGCGATCTCCGCCTTGCCGTCGCCGACCTTGTAGCTGTACTGGCCGAGTTTGGTGTCGGCTTTGAGGTCCAAGACCAGCTGGCCCTTGCCGTCGTTGTCCAACGTGGTTGTGGCCACTTCGTTGCCGTTCGGGTCCAGGAGAACAGCAGTCTCGCCAGCTTTTCCACTGACTTCGTAGACGACCTGGCCGCCTTCGTACGCCAGCGTCATCTCGTCGCCGAATTCATCCAGGAATCGCACAGCGTCTGAAAAAAACCGAATCAGCGTTGCTTGCAGAATAAGTTTCACTGCGACACGTAAAACTGGATGCGTCTTCTGTGAATATGCTCTTATATGCACGGTTTTCCTGAAACAGGCATGTCCGTCGGCATCGGATGCATCTTTGGCGGGTGGTTATATATTTTATATGGGTTTCGTAACTAAAGATGCGGGGATATGCGCATACGTACAGTACATATCCTCGCGATTATGTATCGCACGATTATATTTTCCCAGCGAATATATTCCGCACAAAAATATTGTGTGAAAATAATTATTTTCCACGAAATATTCCGTGGAAATATTCATTCCGCACGAGAATATTCCGTGGAAATATTTATTCCGCACGAAAATATTCCGTGGAAATATTTATTCCGCACGAAAATATTCCGTGGGAATAATTATTTTCCGCGAAAATATTCCGTGGAAATATTCATTCCGCACGAAAATATTCCGTGGGAATATTTACTCTGCACGAAAATATTCCGTGGAAATATTCATTCCGCACGAAAATATTCCGTGCAAATAATTAATTTCCACGAAAATATTCCGTGAAAATAATTATTCTCCGCGAAAATATTCCGTGGAAATATTTATTCCGCACGAAAATATTCCGTGGGAATAATTATTTTCCGCGAAAATATTCCGTGGAAATATTCATTCCGCACGAAAATATTCCGTAGAAATATTCATTCCGCACGAAAATATTCCGTGGGAATATTTACTCCGCACGAAAATATTCCGTGGAAATATTCATTCCGCACGAAAATATTCCGTGCAAATAATTAATTTCCACGAAAATATTCCGTGAAAATAATTATTCTCCGCGAAAATATTCCGGGGAAATATTTATTCCGCACGAAAATATTCCGTAGAAATATTCATTCCGCACGAAAATATTCCGTGGAAATATTCATTCCGCACGAAAATATTCCGTAGAAATATTCATTCCGCACGAAAATATTCCGTGGGAATATTTACTCCGCACGAAAATATTCCGTGGAAATATTCATTCCGCACGAAAATATTCCGTGCAAATAATTAATTTCCACGAAAATATTCCGTGAAAATAATTAATTTCCACGAAAATATTCCGTGAAAATAATTATTCTCCGCGAAAATATTCCGGGGAAATATTTATTCCGCACGAAAATATTCCGTGGGAATAATTATTTTCCGCGAAAATATTCCGTGGAAATATTCATTCCGCACGAAAATATTCCGTGGGAATATTTACTCCGCACGAAAATATTCCGTGGAAATATTCATTCCGCACGAAAATATTCCGTGCAAATAATTAATTTCCACGAAAATATTCCGTGAAAATAATTATTCTCCGCGAAAATATTCCGGGGAAATATTTATTCCGCACGAAAATATTCCGTGGGAATAATTATTTTCCGCGAAAATATTCCGTGGAAATATTCATTCCGCACGAAAATATTCCGTGGAAATATTCATTCCGCACAAAAATATTCTGTGGAAATTATTATTTTCCGCAAAAATCTTCCGTGAAAAAAATTTTTTTCCACGAAATTATTCCGTAGGAATATTCATTCCGCACGAGAATATTCCGTGGAAATATTCATTCCGAACGAAAATATTCCGCGGGAATGTATATTTCGTTCGCTTACATATCCCGCGCGTACATATTTCGCGGAAATGTTTACTCCGCCCGAATATATTCCGAGGAAATATTTATCCCGTTAATATTCCGCGAGAATGTATACTTCGTGCGCATACATACTCCGCGCGAAAATATTCCCGCAAAAATTTTCCGCGAGAATGTATACTTCGTACGCATACATACTCCGCGCGAAAATATTCCCGCAAAAGTTTTCCGCGAGAATGTATACTTCGTACGCATACATACTCCGCGCGAAAATATTCCCGCAAAAATTTTCCGCAAGAAAATATTCCCATTCGCCCGGAATATATATTCTTGCGGAATATATATTTTCCGCACGAATATATATTCCGCGCGAAAATTTTCCGTGGGAATGAATTTTTTTCCGGACCGAAATATTTCGCGAGGACATTTATTCCGCACGAATATTTATCCCGTAAGATAATATTTCGCACACTTTTTCACTCAGCAATCCTACAATTGGTTTGGGTTTATGCTATTCTCCCGCTTAATCTGACCCGCCTCTCAGCCTTGCACCTGATGAGAGCAGAGAACACGCTTACCGGTGCACATCTTGATCGTGACCAGGAAGAGGACGAGGGGGAACAGATAGCGCACGGCTCGGCAGATCAGCGGTGGCTTCTTTCGTTGTCGCCTCGATTTGCGTTTTCGCATCGACCAGCCCGATTTGCACGACGACTTGTACGTCCACTCCTTCTCGCGTTGATGCTTGCGAATGAAGTTGCTCGCCGAGTGAACTCGCGTCGCCATCCCCGCTCCGACTTCGATCACCACCGCCTTTTTTCAAACACTAAAAACTTCGAAGTAAAAAAAGTTTCACACGAGAATATCGCACAACCGTTTGGGTTGAAAATTCACAAGAGAATGAGGGCTGTACACTCTGAACGGGCGATCTGCCTCGCGATGACACTTTACAGCGCACGTTGTGGGCGTGGCGTGCTCTGATTGGTCGAATCCTCGGCGTGTGCATCGATGGACTGCCATTGCACTGCACTGCACGAACTGTCTGTGCGACTTGGTATGGACTGATGCAAATCATACCAAGTGGTACTCTTCAGCGGCCGTGGTGGTGTCGTGGTTCGGCGTCCACCCGTATTGCTTGTCTCGGCCAGGGTTCGATCCCCAGTTTGTAAGCCATCGACCAGGCCGTGGGTGACTCACCCAGTATACCTTGAGGTGGTGAGGAGTTTATTTATTACCCGCACGTGTTCATTTGAGCAATGTAACTGTCAATATACGTTAACAGCGAACTCTGTACATTTTTAGTGTATAGAAGTAAAAACAGAACAAAAATATAATGTGATGGCAATAAAATTCTTGAGAAATTAGCGAAAAATGGCGAAAATCTCTAAAAACTTTCTAAAAATGCGTTAAATAAGGAAAATGCTCGAAAAGATTCACCAAAAATGCGTAACAAACTATAAAAACTATGAAAATACGCTTCGACATACGTGGAAAAATTCGAAAACAGATAAAAAATTTTGAAAAACACCCTGAAATTAGTACATAATAAACAAATATACACGACAAACAGTAAAAAGTGATCAAAAGTTGAGAAATATGTCTGAATATCTTTAAGAAAATCAAACAAACATGCCTGAAAACGATGAAAGTTTCAGAAATTTGATTAAAAATTACAGAACTAGCGTTTGAACAACAAAAATTTTGCAAAAAAAGATTTCAAAACTACGAAAAATATGCTCTAGCTTCTGTGAAAACTTCAAAAAAGCTCTTAAATTTTGAAAAATTTATGCTGAAATCCAGAGATTTTCAAAGCATTCCCTCCAAATCAGTGAATAATACAAAAATTTGCACGACAAAAAGTGAAAACTCGCTAAAATTGATTCATAATCATAAAGATTTGGCCGTTATTCACCGAAAAATTGATGGAAAATTTGTAAAATTCGAAATTGCAACAGAAATTTGTAAATATATGTCATAAAAGTAGTAGATTTACGACAAAACGAGGCGTGAAACCATGGAAAAAAGGCAAAACTTGAGAAATATGGTGCGATAATTGCTAAAAGTTTACCAAGGGTGGGTTAAAAAGTAACTATTTCATAAAAATTTACTCAAATATACGTAGAAAACTTACCCAAAAAAGAGTTTTCTTTAGGAAAGGACTCAAAATTACACAAAAAAAACGAAGAAAAAGTCTTCAAAACGGTGACTTAGCAAAATTAACAAAACTTTCTGCATCTTATTCAAATAATTTATTGGAAAATTACGAAAATCTTTGTAAAATTTGAAAACGCGATTCAGAAGATCTGTGAAGTGTCAAAAACGGGCGAGGCTCACTTACAGCAATTGAAGGCTTCCGATTGGTCAGTGAGAGTGAGGCATCAAAATCGGGCGAGGTTGAAACGGGCGAAGCTGAAACGGGCGAAGCTAAGATGGGTGAAGCTGGATGACTCATCACACCTGGGCAGGCTAAGGCAGCTCCTCTCTACTGACCAGCGACAGGTATAAATCAGCCACCCACACTCAATTCGTGTCTCATTTGCTCTGTGGCAAGCGTGGAGTCATGTCGGTTCAAGACGCTCTCTCCCTCTATGTCCGACGAGTCAGATTCTGTTCTGGAAAACGGATAACGTCGACGCCCTACCATCTACTCCCTTGGAAGTCGGCCAATCTATTGCAGTCGCAGCCCAACGCTATTGCCAGCGAAGGCGACGCTCAATGGCCAGTGCTGGTCAAATTCATTCATCAGCATCCAAACGGCCGGCCGAAATCGATTCAAGAGCTGATTGATCAAAGAGAAGATTATTTTTTGCAAAGAGACGAAGAGAGAAACGTACAATTAAAAAAGATTGCCCAGTTTGGTATCGCTGTCAGTCGATCATGGCCGTTTGCAAAATGAATAAAATGATTTTGCTATGCTTCAATCCAGTCAGCTCAGATATACTTGACATACCTGTTCATTTTGAAAGTGAAGCCTTTGCTGATGCATTTTGTGATTTGGGTATGAAATTGAATTTGGTGGAGGAGCCTATGGATTCTAGTTAATTTGTGTAGCTTCTGTAAAAAATTTGAGTGTTGTATCATTTGATTCAAATACAATTTCTTGTGGTCAGACACACACACACACATAAAGCAGAAAGAAATTAAAAAAGACATATAAAACAAAAATATAATACAGAACCTGCGAATCAACACAGTTTACCCTACTGTAATGTACTTGCTTATCAACAAAGTCTTACTGTAATGTACCTGCACATCAACAAAGTATATCCTTAATAAAGATCAAAATATATCCTACTGTAATGTACCTGGACATCAACAAAATATATACTAGTGTAATGTACTACTCATCAAGAAAATATATCCTACTGTAGTGTACTTGCTCATCAACAAAATAAATCCTACTGTAATGTACCTGGACATCAACAAAATAAATCCTCCTGTAATATACTTGCACACCAACAAAATATACTTTAGTATAATGTACTACTCATCAAGAAAATATATCCTACTGTATGTACCTGCACATCAACAAAATATATCCTCCTGTAATATACTTGCACACCAACAAAATATACTTTAGTATAATGTACTACTCATCAAGAAAATATATCCTACTGTAATGTACCTGCACATCACCAAAGTCTTACTGCAATGAACCTGCAAACCATTAAAGTAAGTATCCATACACAGTACTGACTTGTCACTCGGCTAGGCAACAGCTCAGCGAACACAAATTAACTTATTCACGCACACAGTTTTTTTACCCATCCTTTTGTTTCACCAGCTTTTAACTTCACACTCCGATGGACCCCACTGCCAGCAGCAGTCTCACAAAGGGACTCACAGTCAGTCTGTCAACCAAAAAAAATACGCTCAGTCCCTTTACACTCACTCAAACGGTCCACTGTGAGCAGCCCTTTACACCACCTTCACACTGCACACTGCGAGCGCGCTTTTTACTTTACACTTCACACTGCACCTGTGCTTTTCCACTTTACACTTTACACTGCACCTGTGCTTTTCCACTTTACACTTTACACTGCCTATGCTTAACCATTGTGCCACACAAAGTGACTCATGATCCTCGTAGGCTTATACTACTCCAAGATGCCCTCGTGTGGAGGCGCTCCTAGGAGAGACACACAGGGGACATGCTGTGCGCTGGTGTGCACCGCCTTGCGTATGATACGGGCCCCCACACACTGCTGGCAAAATGGGTTTCGGCACTAATCTTAAGTGCACCTCGTAGAAGTGAGATTTCCTACCTACCCGAGGATCATGGGCGGCTCTTCTGGACCAGAGTGCCTAATCGCTAAACTTAAGCCTTCTAGAAAGAAGGCTGAGAAGACGGCTTAAGTTTAGCGACACGTTGACAAGGCCCAGTTTACCCAGTCAACAGACAGCCGCCTCGTCTCGCCTTCCGATTGGCTCCTGGCACGCGAGCCACGCCCCTCGCCGTGTTATTTTATATGCATCGCTTTGGAAGTGTTTTTCGACCACTTCAAAGGGACCGACCACTATTTTATGTAGTTCCACGCTAGAATATTTTCAGTAATCTCTCAGGCTAAACGCATCACGCATGAAATGCACTTACTGTCAGTCAAAATTTACGATGGTGTCTATCCTAACAAAAAATCCCAAACATTCATGATATCATTAGCAATCATCATTTACGCCCCACGAATTCACCATTGCATTTTTTTGTACATCGCCCCCTGGCTATCGCGTTCCATTTGCCTGTGACTAGGAACTCTCGAGCATAAAATGGTCGGGTATCCCTTCGTCAAGGTCCAGTAGCAATGTTGACAATACAAACGCATGGACGACAACGGGATATATTTCATTTCGCGTATTGTCGTTTCTTGAATCAGAGGGACCGAAGGAAGTTTTGATAATCTTTCCTGAAGTCCAGACGGTGCGGAAATTGGCGATTGAACGGCCAGAAAACTTGAATACGAACAATGATCGCTGTTTAGAGAGAGTCGTAGTTTTACAGCGGCCAATCGATTTAAAACAAAAGATTCTCTTAAATAAAACAACATTTTCGTGTTATTGGGAGACAATCCTTCCAAATTTCCTCAGGGATGTAACCGATCAATCGATAACTAGATATGGAAGGACAATTCCCGCGCAGTAGCAGCCGAATTCAATAGTTGTCTGCTAAAACGCGGCAAATCTATTTTGCATTTTGGAATTTTTCAGTGCTGCAGGCGATCATTCATTATATCGTGGTAGAAGTATTCAAAAATGTATCGCATTACCTTATCTTTGTCCAAGGGATTCCAGCGCAGCTTCCTCTCATCGCTTAATCCACACGCAATTGTTGGTTCCTCAAATCATTTTTTCGATTCGACCTCGATTTTTGGCGTACGAAATTATTGCAAAGAACGAGAACCCCGTGTCTATCCGAGACATATGGTATCTCTCCATCGTCGTATTGAACCACCGAATCCAGAATTTACGGATCGAAAACCGAAACCATTGGAATCATTGAATTATTTTGATGAAGATGTTCAAGAAGAGGAATTAAATGAACCTGATATTCTCTATTCCAGTATCGAAATCGAGACACGTGGACACGATACAGGCGTATTAAAAAGTTACGAAACATTCGCCCTAGCCGCAGCGAAACATTTGGATATAACTGTATCGAATATTTATGTTCCGAAAGAACCTTATATTTGGTGGATGCGTACGTTACTTCGTTCGGTTCATATTTTCAAAAAGCGTCGTTATCAATACGAAACACGCACTTATTATCGACGATTTACAATTGCTCGAATTACTGGATCTACGGCCGATACGTTTTTGGAATATATTCAAAGGAATTTGCCCGAAGGTGTTGGAATGCGAGTAATGCGGCGGCAATTGGTGGAAAGACCCGATTATTTGCATCAACCTCCAAAGAGTGCGTTGGTTAAAGATACGGAAGAATCGACTTTATCAAAGGAAAAAGGTAGTTTGGCTGTTTGATGGACATTGAAGTCGGGGGTTGCAAGAGTGTGGTTTGTTAGGATGTGACTGGAAGTAGTTTATGTTTATTCGGACAGCATTTCAAATTATTCTTATCTCTAGTTTCCATCGCTTCGAAATTAGCTCTAAACTGAAGACACCTACATCCAGAACATCTCCGACAGCCCATATGATGAATGTGTTTCTTAGAAATGGTAGTGAATCGGGGATCGATGACGGACTGGTGTCCGTATTTGGGCCCTGGTCATGAACCCGAGAGTACTTCCTTAGCATGCCATCGGACAGACCATGTTGAAGGAAGAGGCTGGCGAAGTGATCTATGTCGCGGCGAAATAAAGAGTTCTTGGGCAGGGGAACGAGCCCATGTCAGGTCTGATGACGCAATAGAGGCGCTGGTTGGGGGGGGGGGGGGGGGAGGTGGCGAAATAGAAATCAAGCCAGTGCAGGCCATCTCTGTAGCCTGGTGCAGAGTGGAGAATGTGACTGACCTGACTTTGACCAGCAGCTGATGGAATATCAAAAATCAGATGGGACTTGGGCACCTTCTCCGATGTCAAGTTTTTTGAGAATAAGGCCAGTGCTACCACGCCAAACCGCACTTGCCAGTATAATGCAGCCCACAAATTCAAGAGTTGCATGTCCGTGATCAATCGAGACTGACGAGTGATTTGCAAATAATTCTCGAAATAGTAAGAAGAACTGAAGTCAACTACCAGTAATCTCCCGTAGGGGTCAGCCGGGGTGCGGCTTCGTCGTAGTGAGAGTGCTCCTGGGAGAGCAATCCCAAAACCCCTTGCCAGTGCCCATTCTCCAACTGACCATATAAGGAAGTGAATATGCAGTCGTAGTTCATCGCTGCTCAACAGTTTCGAGATTCCTGCAGCGAAGCCGGGCAGTGGGGATTTTAAAGTGGATCGAGTGCGCAGGGCGCAACAGGAGGCACCACACAGCAAGACAGTGTTAGAGTAGAAATGCAGAGATGGATAGGTGCAAGGTTAGTCTGACTTGGCTGCTTGGAAGTGTCCAGTCATCAATCAGTTATGCGAGCACGAGGAGCACTTAAATGGCAGTAATGGTCAGCTAGAGAGCACAGGGTGGTGCCAGAGTGATCTGCCCGCCCTGCCACACGATAGAGGACCGACCCAGCTCTCGACTGATCTGAGGGGACCACCAAAGACATCGACGGGCAGGGCACCAGACAACAGGTCAGGATCAATCCAAATCGACAATCGATGAGTCGTAACAATGCACAGTAGACAGGAGCAGTGGACTGGAATGGCAGCTACATCAAAGGGTGGCAGGATCACAGCTGAGATGAACAAGGTCGTGCATCGAGCTGACACCGCATACGTGTTATGGCAGCAGAGTGGAGTGGACATGCAAACACAAACGAACAATAGAGCAGTTCCTATGAGACTCTTTCGATCACACATGTATGACACCCTTCATCTGACAGCTTTCACTAGGGTACCGCAAATGCCCGTAAAATGGATATCTAACGTGAGCTGATGCCAGAAGAGCGAAGACAGGCCGAAGAATAGGCACCACAACCACTGGTCCAGTCGAAGAGGGGCTGTCAAGAAGACACTGTCTCCAGCTTCCACTATGATGATCTGAAAGGAGCCAGGAAATAGCATTGGCCAGAAGAGACGTCAGGAGGGGAGACTGCAACCGTGCCTGGCAGGCGAAGGAGAGAATGCGACCGATCGGCAGACGCCCGCTAGGTCACAGACCTGGCCGAGCGGGGGTTGAGATCGATTGTTCTCTCCCTGTGGCCACGGCCAGCCAGACAGGTGACAATATGGTATAAAGATGGCACTAAGCACTGCTTACTTGCATAATCACTGCAATCAGCCACAATGAACAGAAGACACGATTTTGAAGAATCCCAACGAAAACATTCCGCTCGCCATCCGTTCTTCGGCAGTTGATCTCGTTGAAGAGGGTCACGAGGACGAACGTGTTGAATATGATTGTGAAGTGCTGAGTTGGCGGCGAGTTCCAACTCAGCAAACGGGCATCGTCGATGGAGAATAAGCGGGGGGCCGCGAACAGGAGAATGAGGAGGAGGAGTGCTTGGAAAAAGGCTTGTTTGATTATGCCTTCGAGGACTCGGGGACCCACGATGGGTTTGTTCCTGCCGTATCGATCGACTGGCTTCTTAATAAGGGCTTCGGTAGCCGGCTCACTGGCCAAGGATAAGGCTGACATGGTGTCGCCGATCATGTTCATCCACAGGAATTGAATGGCCTGCGAGAAATGAATTTGGGCACTTATGAAGGGTCTGCACGGCGAGGTTGTGTGAGTGTTGCACAGACGATGGCATGATGCTGGCATTTCTCAGCGAATACTTAACTGTGTGCTGGTCGGTGACATGTCAGACATTCTGGTTTTGGTCAGGGTGTAGAGGCTCGACTGGCAATCGATACTCTGCACTGAGCCAGATGGGAGCCTCACCCGTCAGGGTGATGTTTCAGCCGTGGACTAGGTCGGGTGATTTGGTTGGCTACCCTGACGTAGTGCACAGGGCTCTGCAGTATTACAGTCGCATTACACGGGGTTGTGAGTGATCGGCCGATGCGCGTCAATTAAGATTACACCATATCGAAGAGAGGATTATGGTGAGTCTTCCTGCCTCAAGGCTCGAGTTCGCTAAGAACTATATTAAGAAGCACCTGGATTTGAATGCTAGGAATCATCTGCGCCGCCAGCCACCCGACATATTCAGAAAAATGATCTATTGAGATGGAACCATTGAAATCCTTGGCTCGCCCTATGGCTATCTAGGGGTGATCGGAGGATGGCTCAAGCCACAGGAACTACCCCACGCAGTCTGTGGATACTGCAAATCACTTTGATTTCGCGGTGCCCCATTTCCCCGGTTCTGGACTTTTGCAAAATTTCGCGGATACAAATTTTCGCGGTTTGTGGCTGACCGTCAGTCATCAGTTCTGGTTATGCATATGATGAATCTCCGGCTGATACTTCAGACTTCGATATATATAGAAGTCTGAAGTACCAGCGGTATAACGGTATAATGGTAACAGGTATATTGATAAGGTCAAAGCATGCGGACATGAATTAATGGAAACTGATCCGGGTTGGAGTTCAACTTAATGTTATGAGCAGGTGGTTGAAAACAAGGTAAAACTGAACCTATGCTATCTCTGGAAATCCAGGTTCACTACATAAAAATTTCGCGGAAGGAAATTTTCGCGGTCCAGGCCATCCGCGAAAACCGCGAAATTAAAGTGATTTACAGTACCTTGTGCTATAGTTTCTTGCCAACACACCACAAGGCCCGTATAGACTCACAATTCGGGGAGCAGCCGCACGCGCCAGCCGTCGAAGCGGCTCTGACGGACCTGAGCCCGGAGTGCTTAGGTAGCAAGTTCAGACCTGAAACTCGAAACCAGTGCGGATGCCTGCAAGTCAAACCGGACACTCGACCTCGCTCTCGGTCTCGTATGGACCCCGACTTAGGAGAAAGGGACCGGCTCCCTGAACCAGTGCACCAAGCCAGAGAGCATAGTCCAGACCAATCATACCATCATGACTCATAGTGCCCGCCTGGAGCACCGTGTACTTGGTCTCTACACTGTACAACTCCAGGTTCACCAGCACTATAGTGAGTGGTAATAACAGAAGGATCCGTAGGCACTATACTGTACTCCCTTGCCTACATGGGTACTCACTTTGATAGGAGCATCATTGGAAGTAAGACTGGCAGTGACTGTGAAAATGACAGCGACCAAATTGCAGGTGAGTTGGAATTGGAGGAAGCGTGCAATAGACTCGTATATGCTCCTTCCGTACATGACTGCCTTGACGATGGTGTAGAAATTGTCGTCAGTGAGAACAATATCGGACGCTTCCTTGGCTACGTCAGTGCCAGTTTTACCCTAAAAGGACGAAAGAAGAGGCATTAAGTCAATCAGGTGAATGGCTTCGACCTCATTGCACCGACCATTGCCAGCCCTACGTCGGCTGTCTTCAAAGCAGGTGCATCATTCGTCCCATCACCCGTCACGGCCACCACTTCGGGTCTCTGCTTATCAATTGAGCTGCTAATGATACCCTTGACAACGTTATACTTGTCCAGAGGAGAAACCCGAGCGAGCACCCTTAGACGAGGCCATACACTGTCGAACATGGCCTGGCTTAGCCGGCCCTGCTCATCCCGGATTCGAGTGTTGAATTCGCGTCCATCCATGATCACAGGCTCTCTATCGTCCGGGCTGACTATGCCGCATTGACGAGCTATGGCCCGAGCCGTGTTCACGTTGTCTCCAGTGATCATCCTGACTACAATGCCGGCTGTCTGACACATTTGGATGGCCTTAGGTGCCTCTGGCCTGACTGGATCCTCCAGTCCGACGATGGCGATGCAGATAAGGTCACTTACGACACCAGACTCCTCGGACCAGTCGAACGGCTGGTCTATGTCCCTGAAACGTATGTGAGTCCGCATAGCTGGCAGGTGACGTGGCGCTTGCGCCGAGCCAAGAAGCCAGAGTAGTCAATCAAATTCTGCGACCTGCTTCGCGGCTGGAGCACTTGCTTGACGAGTGGTGCAAATGCGGGGGGGGGGGTCACTTGCTCCGAGGCCTCCAGTCTGTGCCAGGTTTGATTACCTGTAGGCAATGCACAATGTTCGAAGTGCGGCAGCCGACATTGTTTCTATTCCTTGCCTCTTAATGTCATCTCGTTTCTGCTCTGACAGTGTTTGAATTTGGCCACTCAAGTCGAGAATAGCATTGCATTTGTCCAATATTATCTCAGACGCTCCCTTGACCAAAACGCGATAGAACTTGGAGTTAGTGTCCCCCAAATCAATCACTGTGGCCATGTACTTTCGGGAAGAGTTGAATGTGAAGACCTGAACGAAAGGGTGTGTGAACAGAGGGAACATGCACTTCTATGAGTACCTTGATGAAGCTTTCTTCCGGCCATTGTTGCCTGACCCGTTGATAGTCTTGCTTTTGGTTCGAGACGAAATTAAGTAAGCCGCATTCGATTCCATTACCCAGGAACGTGGACGAACCGTTTCCATTCGCGGACGAGATTTGTGACGTGTAGCTGCTGTTGACACAAATATTCTGTACTAGCATATCTCTCACTTGGTAAGGTAAGCCTTGGAATTGAGAATTTTGCTTGAATGTGGTACCTGCACGAATCAGGCACAAGTTAGGTTTATCATCCTGTCCTGGTCCACATTAGACCCAACACTGGTCAGCACAAACCTTAAATCTGAGGGCCTGTCTGAGGTTGAGGGGACACAGGGTACACCCAGGAATGAGGGAGGAGGCAAGGCCCCAGGATTACAATACTTACCTCCAATGTAACACTGGGTGACGGTCATACGATTCATGGTCAGGGTGCCAGTCTTATCCGTGCATATAGTCGTAGCACTGCCCATGGTCTCGCAGGTCGACAGATGCCGCACGAGAATGTTCTCTTTCATCATTTGCTAAAAAGGTGAGGGAAGATGCACACGTCTTTAGTATTTCCTGACAACTATAACCTGTTTTCTTTGAGAATATACACAACCTTCACGTGCCGCACGGTGCATTCCCGCAGAAAACAGATAGTATGTCAAGCCTGGGAAGCAGCGAAGTGCGTGTCTCTGTAACCCTGGCGCCTGGCTGGCCATGGCGAGTGAGAGCGATACCGATCTCCCCTGGCTGGGAGACGTCAACCCCTCGCGTTGATGTTTCAGCCGCAGATGGTCGTGAGACTTGCCTTGTTTCGGACGGAGTTTTTGTCCCGCCGACTTTGGCCAGCCACACCGCACCCCCTCATGCGCCCGCCAGGCTTGATTACATGTACATACCTTCACAGCATAAGCCAGTGAGAAGGTGACAGCCAGGGGCAGTCCATCGGGAAGTACCATCACTAGGATGCTGATGCCTTCGATTAGGAACTCCATCAAGTGCTGCAAGTCCTTGACCCGAAAGGGATCCTTGTTCACTGCGTACGTTCTGATTACATATCTCAGAAGCAGGATGGCGGTGCAGAGCACCCCGGCCGCGATACCTGAAATGGGAATCCGTCGTCAGTGGTCTGGTCGACCTGATGCTTGCGCTCTAGGCGCGGTGAGGGTTTGTTAGGCCAGTCCTCTTGTAATGTGACTGGTGGATCTTTTGCACCACTCCCAGGGCCAGCCGAGTCTTCCGACCTGGTCCATGGCTGAAACATCACCCTGACGGCGGAGAGTATCGACTGCCAGTCGAGCCTCTACACTTCACGGGGAGAGTGGACGATGGACTAGTTATCTGCTCAGGAGTACAACGGGTGGGGTCCTGAAAATGGGTGTTCTGAACCAACCTATGCTCATCAGCAGGTAAGACAATGCTCGTTCATGCTCGGCTTTGGTCTTTTGGCGAGCAGGTCACCCTGCCGTGTATTATGAGGAATGGTCGATGGCATGCCACACTTATGACATATATGCCCGTATTTTTGGCCTAGGGTCACCTAGCTTAGGGGAGATCGCAACGCGCTAATACACTTACGGTTACAAAAAACTCAGGAAGGGACCTGCAATCGCCTTTCCCCTTGTTTATGTGCCCCTGGTCTGAACTAAGTGTGACCCCCTGTCACGGGTAGAATACCCCAACGCGTACTATGGTTCGAATCACTATTGCGTGGTACAGTTACAGAAACAGACGGTAGAACGGTGACACTGTACTGCCGACTGGCGGACACTTCTACAAAAGTAGAACCATAGCAAGCAAAGAATGCAGCAAGGGGGCAGCTGGCCAGGACCCAACCACAAATAGAAGGGCTGAGGAACAGTCTCAATGAGGCCAGGAGGGACCATGTATCAAACCAGTCAGGACTAGATCCAGGCCTCGCTCAAGAGACGGAGGAATGCGGAGGTATATTCACGTGCGCAAGAGGCATAAGTGCGGCTCTTACACTAGGGCACGAGGTAAACTTGGGGTCGACTTTTAGTACTCCTCCGAGGGGGACCAACTCTGAATGACCACGCACTAGGCGGTAACAGCCAAATCACCGTACTGGAGGGGGCGTAAGCAGGTACCTACCCATGTATCCAATCCGCATTCCCAACTTTGATAATTTTTTGTACAATATCGACTTTTTCGGATCCGCCTGATCAGAGAATCTCTCATGTTCGGCCACGAGGCTGATCTTCCTTTCGTCTTTGGGTACAGTCCCGTAGCCATTTCCCATTGCATGGCCATTCAGCAACTCTTTCTCCGCGTCATCACCTAAACATAAGTTCCAGAAATCCTGCCCCTTACTTTGTCATACTGTACCTTTTCCATTCTTGCTCCTCCATTTGTTCATGGTGAGGCTCATCCTACGCAGGGCATTTCGCAGTCGGTTGCACACCCGTTTTCTGCGATCAGACGTTTTTGGTGCAGCTTCCAGAAGTTGGACGATGATGCCAATCTGCGATTTATTTCCGACTGCAGTCACGACCATTCTTCCCCTGCCTTCCATGACGTGAGTTGCTGAAACGGGCGAGACTGTCGAAGCAGGATTCGTCAAAGGGTGTGGTCGCTTACTGGACCAAATCATAGGGTCTATGTCCAGTCCCTTGCGCACATATATTGACTCGCCAGTCAAAGAGGACTCGTCCATGCTCAGATCATTGCTGTGGATGATCACTCCATCAGCGGGCAAGCAGTCGCCGTACTTGACAAGGCATATGTCGCCCACCACAATGTCCGCTGTCTCGACCATTCGTTGCTTGCCGTCACGCACCACACTGAACTGACGCTCGTGTTCCAGCTTGGCTCTCAAGCGATAGAACTCTTTCTCTTTGTTGTACTGCGTGCCAGCCGTGGCCAGTACGACAATCAGGACTGTTGTGAATATGGATAAGCTTTCCAACATGTCTGCCTTGGTTTCAGACTGGTCGCCCCTGTCAGCTGTAATGTACAATCTCGTACGGGACATATTCCAAAGTGGGAGAGGCCCTAGTTGGCATTGCTGAGGGCCAGGGTTCGGTCCCTGTGTCATTTCTCCGCCCTCTGCTTGTTTCATGAGGCATGGGCACCTACCACGGCCCGCGCCATGTCCTAGTGGTTAAGGCGTCTGCCTCTCACGCTAGGTGCCCACTTATAGGGAAGGGTTCGACTGCCGCCTGGGCAAAATATGACTGTCAGTTTATGTGTCCGAGCCCTCGAGTGCGCTGTACAGTGCTTGGCTATGGCTAAAGTATGACATGACAACAATCGACCCAAAGTGGAGTCGGGCTTACTCCAAAATGTCATAGCGAATGAAACAATGGCCGCTATGAATAGCATGATCAGGATACGATCACTGGCAGCAGCCAACACCAATTTGAAAAACGATTTTGATTTGCCTCGAGTAGATATATTTTGACCAAAAATTTGTTTACGCTTTTCGACATGACTGCTGGAGATACCTGAAAGGGCTGTCACGGTTGCCAAGGGCCAGCTGTGCGCAGGGGAGGAGAGCGCCAGTGGGACCTAAAATTTGGAGATAGTGGAGCAACGGAGGGATTTTTGTGCGTGCTACACAACTTCAGGATGGAACTCAAGGTTGCTAACGGTCATCCGGCTTGGCTTCCAGTAAGTGATCCTTGGATGCCTCCTGGTGGTTATCCCATAGAGAGGTTTGGCTTGTCAACGTATACTTAGAAGAGAGCCAGTGAGGTATCCAGGGTGGTTCCCGTTTCTTGAAGTTTGTGTATGAACCTCACAATAAAACGGGTGACAGCTCTGCCCAACGAATTATGGGAGTGGACCTTCAATGTCTGGTCCATGCTCTCATGCGGGTCCCGCTTGTAGAGGCTCGATTGGCAATCGATGCTGTGCACGGAGCCGCTTGGAGCCGTGATTGATATTTCATGGACTTGGACGGAAGACTTGGTTGGCCGCCCTGGGTTTTTAGAGAAGTGCAAAAGCTCCACTGCTCACTCCCACCAATAATACGGACCCAGTCGTATTGCACGCTGTGGCCACACAGTCTAAACTCCACTGTACCAGTTGTGTGGACACATAGCCTGCATCGTCAGGGGCCTGAGGGCTTATGAGGGGCGGTTTTCCTGCACTCCGACTGGAGCAGGTAGTCTTGCGACTATACCTACGGCTGAAACATCAACTGGAGAGGTTGACGTCTCCCAGCCAGGGGGGTGGGGGGGCGCACACTCGACAGCAACGCCCACACGGCCAGAGTAAGAGATGTTGTTCAATTCTCATCAACGACAATATTTTTCCAAGAAATGAGGAAAAGTTGCCGTGAGCGCTAGAGCCCATGCTTATAAACATACTTCACTGCTTCCTGGCCATCTGCAGGCAAAATCCTTTGCTCAAATTAGAACAGCAGAAAAACCTGAAGCAACCACACACCTTACCATTATCGGGGCAAGTACCCAGTGCCTTGCACAATCCATAAGCATCACCAAAGTCGTCAACGAGTCTCTGTTTGGCTTCCTTTTTTTTCAGTTTCGATAATGCATTTAAGTTAGACAAGATTTTCTCATAATTTTCCAATTGAAAATCTCCTCCTAAATGTCCATTTTCCATCGCAATACTGTGACTCGATGCGAACAAAGCGGAAATTTTAATTTTAATTCGGCAATCTAAATTTCACCAGGGCCACCAAAATTATTCTTTCGTTGTCTCAATTTGCGAAAAACTCTGTTTCGTAAGACGATTTCACACAGTACACAATATGAACATATGTCTAGCGGGAGAGAAAGGGAGTGTGTATGGGTTACCCTACTTGGCTCGGCGGTGTCTTGTTTCGAAACTCGTTTAATAGTTTTCTATTCCAGGCAAATCTGGTCTTCTGCCGACCCCACACACTTGCGTACAAAAGAGTTCAAAGTTCCTACAGCTTGCCATTCTCCTTTTGCCCAATTTCGAAATTTTAAAAGTAGGACGCTTATTATGCGCAAAATTTTTTCTGACTAGAACGCCTATTCAACTCATTGATTGAGCACATTTTTTTGATGGACTTGCAGGATTTTTTTGTGAACTACATTTGTATAGGCGAAGTGAGCAATGATGGCAAGGGCAGTTTGTTAGGGAATCTAATCTTAGTTACCGGCAGACTCGAGCACCTTGATCAAGCAAAATACAATTTGGCCAGCTAGTACGTGCCCTGTGGGACAGCCGAGGGCCCAGAATGCCAATCCGATGCTCTCCCTGAAAATTTAATTTGCTTGAGGAGCTTCTCGTCAACACTTAAGCCGTGGGTGTTCTTAGATTGAGAAGAGCGAGGTAAAACTGAAGATTCGAAACGTGCGTGTTGTGGATGAGTGGATAGAGGATGGAGAGTGAGGACGACTTGTATTCTGGGCAAGAAGATGAAGAGATCGAAGATGAGTTGTACATGTACGGATACCAGGATGTGGAAGAGGAGCTCTTGTTTGGCATTCAACGAACACAAGCCATCGCTTTGACTGCTATCGTGTGCATATCATTTCTCGGCAACATATTCGTTTTATGTTCAATTTTTGTCTCTCATTATTCGCCTGGCTCGGCTCGACTAGTCTTCAGGCAGTTGCTGTGTCACATATGTATTACAGACCTGGCTTACGGCATTTTCACTATTTTGCCACGAACGATTAACATTTTGACATTTCCACGATTTTATGGTGGCTATTTCGTGTGCAGACTAGTCAAGTTCTTGCAGCTTATTCCAGTCTATGTGTGTCCTTTTCTGACAGTGGTGTGCGCAGTGGAGCGATATGCGACTATTCGACGAAAAATTGATCCGAATGATCCATTTTACTTGGTCGATAGGAGACGTATATCGTGGCGCGAGAGTCGATCTTTTGTGCACGTACTGTCATTTTGGGCTTGGATATGTGCTGTGGTCTTGTCAGCCCCGAACATATTAGCATTTCGATACGAATATTTGGACGAGGCGGGCACGATCGGGGCTTGCGTGTATCAAGTGCGCGAAGCCTATGAGCGTCTCTGGTTGATATTCCTGACATTCGCTACTTGGCTGGTGCCCCTGTTGATCGTATTGATCCTGGGGACTAGCTTGTTGGTTCGGTACCGCAAGAAATGTCGAAAGAATTCAAAGACGATGAGACGAATCAGGGAGAAGGTGGAGGAAGGGGAGAACGTGCGTGTGCTAGCATTTTTTTCCGCGGTCGTATTAATGAAGTACATTTTATGGACGCCCTTCAACGTCACTAACATCGTGGGCACTAATTGGAAGGCTGCTCTGATTGGTAAGTGTGCAGAGGTGCACCCATTGAAGCCAGCGCATTGAGTCAGTGCGGCCACCGTTTATCACCGGCCTTGCTGCCTGTGTCCCGGGTTGGAACTTAGGGACAGTCGGGACGGAAGTTCAGGCGAAACACTGTATGTTCTCTGGTCAGGAACGACCGCCGACAACTATCCGGTGTGCCAGAAAGAATGACCCTCTCAGAAAAGGCTGAAGAGTCGCGTCGCAAACTTTAGACTAACACAGGCAGACAGAGCATTCCCCAGTGTCCCGTCCAGTCCAGTCCACAGGCAGTCTATATTCCGATACATTCGCTCCCTGATGCTCTCACAGATGCCCTCGGACACTGACCAGAGGTTGCGCTCTAGTCTAGCTCATAGAATAGTAGGTATCACCATGGGGCACTTTTTGTGCTACAGTATAGTCCAAAGCTCACAGTCAGTGGCTGCCAAGCGGCCCTTCGCTCAGGTGTCCAGGTGCCCCGTGATCTTTTTCGCCATCTTTTTCGCCCACGTGCCCATTCTGATTACTGTAGGCCGATAGCGGGCCAGGCTGGATGTGTATTCTCTATTTTTCAGATGAGAACGTTTCTGTGGCCGTCACGTTGGCCAGTAACTGTTCGTGTTGCGTGCCGACAATAGTTTACGTCTTATTCGACTATAAAATCATTCGAGACAACATTTCGAGCGTGTTGTCCAAATTCACAAGAAGCAACTATTCGAGCGAGCTTGTAGAAGAACGAGTGGCTGCAAATGGCACTGAGCAAAGAGCTGAAGCCAAGGCATCCACTTCGACTCCCGTTCTGCTAGTTAATGATGCCGAGCCCCCGAGGCGTGATAGCACTGTTGAGAAACATAGTCTTACCGTGAGAATATGAGCGTGGTGTGCGTGCGTGATCTGCAAGAGTGCCCTCATCCTAAACGTGTGTGCGTGCATTGCAGGCCCTGACTGCCACGACTCCTGGGGTTTTTGCGTGACTGAACCCACGAATAACAAGGACTGACGCAGATGGCTTACGTGCAATAGGTTAGGCTCGAATGCTTCCAGCCCAGTTAATAAACGTATTAACGTCTGGACGAAGACGCAAGGGAGACCTTGAATGAGCGCTGGGTAGAGAGAAGTCGATAGGGGCAAACATCTATTGAAATGACGAAGTGAGTGAGCCTGAATAGAGCGCAGGCAGATCACTCAGAAATGTTTTTCCGGTTGTTTAGACTGAGTCCATCCGCTCCCCGCGGTATCTTCTCCAATGTAGGGCTATTCCGCCTATTACAACTGTCTGCATACAAACATGGCAAGCCGAAGGGGTAACATTTGACACTTCCTGTTTACTCTTATGCCTTCTTGAAAATGCATACTCTTAGCTGCAAACAGTTGATCCTTTCATAATGCGTGGTGAAGGCTGAATAGCCCTACATTGGAGGAGATATCGCGAGGAGCTCCAGGCAGGCCTCCTGATCCTAGGAGGCAGAGATATCAACCCGACTGACAGGCCTTCCTCCAGACGACTTTATCCTCATTTTATGGCGGGCACCTCTGTCGACACACTCCGCCTCAACCTTGGCCTGACATTGGCTTTCACACACCACCACACCGATGGTGCACCTTTCAACATGGCTATACGGTCGTCGAACCACGCTGTCAGGCCGTGAAAGGATGGGTGCCACCACACAGAAAGACGGAATGAATGGCTATGAATGTAGCTCTTTTCTGCTAAAGCAAGGCTACACAGCCTCTGACAGGCCTTCCCGCCTTTATGAGCATTTAATGGCAGTCACCGCTCGCAGTCCTGCAAGGAAGTACAGTACAGTACAGTACAGTATAACGCAAGGAATTCAATAAACACACGTTTTGTGAGCATGAGCACAGAGCTTCTGCCCCCCCTCCATATAAGACACGTAAAAAATAGGTTGCTCTTTCCGTGCTATTAAACTGGTTTTAGTTGGTTCGAAGACCCAGGAAACATGCCAAGGCATGAGAATGGGTAACTAAGTCAGATGTCACAGACTATGTAGACTTTGACTCAGACTTATTCGACTGATATTCCACTTATTTTACTTAAATATAGTTTCAGATCTATAAAGAGCTAACATCGTGGCAAGGGAAGATGCCGCACGCCCATGCCGAGCGTTGGCTATTGCGCATTGTCAGTGCGTGATGGCCCAGCAATGTCCTTGACTAGTCCCCTTTGGCGCTGGGTTTATGGGCGTATCGTTTTACGACCCAGTGACACTCCTTCTCACGTG
The DNA here is from genome assembly GCA_030248295.1 of Mesodorylaimus sp. YZB2_4. Lineage (NCBI taxonomy): Eukaryota > Metazoa > Nematoda > Enoplea > Dorylaimida > Dorylaimidae > Mesodorylaimus > Mesodorylaimus sp. YZB2_4. The sequence goes on from JASANH010000148.1 coordinate 44,005, forward strand.
CGGCAGTTTGATGGCAAGATTTATGCCAGCCTGATAACTGCAATCATTATTGCCGGCAATGGGCATAAAATGTTTTCCTACTATTGCAAAGTGAAAACATCCGGCAGACGAGCAAAAAGAAGTCGTAGTATTATGTGTAGGATAGTTAGGTAGGACCAGTCTCATGAACAATGCCAACAGGACTAGTCTTTGAGAGCCTCAGGGACCATTCGCTATTGCACAGTATAAGAGACAGCCTGAATAAATTCATCAACCTTAAAGAAAAAGGCTTTTAGAATAAAATTCGTGTTTTGAACATTTTTGAAACTAGTGCTATACAGACACTGTGCGCGGGTGGCGTAGGAGGTATGCGTATGAGAAATCTAAATTAGCGGTGTGTGGGCGAAGGTTTGTGGTCAGTGAGTCAAGGGTGGCCAGAGCACACTCTGCATCTGACCTGCCCAGATTTTAGTGCTCTGACTCATAGTTGCTAACTGGAACTGCCTCAATGTGTCCCATCAATGTAGTACCTCTAGTATCTGGGCAGCTTGTATGAATGCTATGACTGACTCAAAAAGTATAACGGGATCGTACTTGCGTCTTACGATAAGGCAAACCTATACTTGCACGGCGCCGCGATCTTGTCGACGGACTGTTGTAAATTAGGGACTGTCTAAAGGTCAGAAGACGCTGCGCTCTCTCAGCACCAAAAAGAATGCGCCAGGCTGGTTTCGAATTCAGCCAGGTTTGGTCGTCCATGTGCCCTGACTGGTCTTTGTCAGCTTGTCATATATTATCAGCCATGCAGCGTGTAATCTGCAAAAGTTGAAATGTGAACATTGAGAGCAGGCCGGAGATTGGCATGCAATGAGATGGCATTCTACAGTAGTCCTTGTGGGCCTGGCGGATTCGAGTTGCCGATTGGGAAAGATTGAACGAAAGATTAACTGACGAAAACAGATGCCGCTGAGTGATCCGGTAGGTGACATCAGAGAACATGAACAGGTTGCCATCACCGATGCCAGGAATGGCCTTCAGGCATATTACTGCCATTAGTGTCGAATACGTCACGGCCAGGGAAGACCGACGGGAGAGTCTGGGCGGATGAAAGAGAAATGTCGTCTCCCTTCCTAATTTGGAAATGACTATGAAAGGCATCACCTTGCTCGCTTCGCGCACTCCGGCTGACCAATTCGCCTGTTCGTAGTGCGGTTGGTAGCGAAGACATGTTCTTGCCACTTATCCTAGTGGTTCTTACTGTAACGATGGCGAATGGCTTCAGTAAGTATGCTCGCAACCCACCTGAACAGGGTCGTGGGGTCATAATTTGGGCCACCTGTACCACTGTGGTCTCTTAGGACAACCAAAGACCAGTCCATGGGCATGGCATACTATTAGCTCTCTTTCTCCCTACAGCCGCCAATGAGGTCATCTGCCAGCGATTGCCCAACAATGCCAATTGCCCAGGTGCCAGGAACCCTGTAAGTCGTGACATACCGCAGCCTCAGCCTCAGCCGCAGCCACAACCTCAGCTTCCGCCTCCACTCCCACCGCAAGTGTTACCACCGCAGCTTCAACCGCAAGTGCAGCCCCAGGCTCAACCTCAGACGACACAACAAGATGGTGAGCTTACCGTGTCATCTTGTGAGCTCTTCAGGCATGCGTGACCTCGCTTTCAGCATACCAAGCTTGTCAGAACCTGAAGCAGCCATATGAGGCTCATTGTACGACTGGTGCCGCCTTGACGCCAGACGCGCAATCGTATTGCGACCTGTTCTTGGAGAGATGCGTGAACACTGGGTACAGTATGCCTGGCCCTGGTGGTGGTGGGCTGTACCCTTATCGTCGCGCCCCAAGAAGACGACTCGGGGCGAAGTGGATGCAACTGACGCGCCAGGCCGACCAGAACGAGCAGCTGAGACAGATCGACTCGACGGAGAAATGGTTGTATGACTGCGGCACCTACGACTTACAGTGAGGGCATTACAGGGAAACTTGGTGGTTGGATCACAATTGACCCCATTTCAGGTACAACACTCTGTGCTATCCAAACGGCAGCAACTTCTTCTGCAATGGACTTCGAAGAGTGTGCCTGACCCACGCTGAAGAACTCGCCGCTGGCCAGACCCCAGTCAATGGGCCATTCGCCCACAATAACGGACTGCCTACGTGAGCACAAAATACGCTTTGGGCCTACTCGCTTCTGGACTCTGTTTTGCAGGGGTGGTGCCGGCAGCAGCAGACCACTGACCTGGGGCAACAACCTTGGCATTGGTCCCTTCTTCAACCTGGGCGCCAACAGGGCCCTCAATCCTTTGCAAGGTTATGGCGAGGCCACACAACTCCAAGTGCCCGTGGTTGGACTGGGAGCAACGATCAGCAGAGGTGTTGACTATGGTGGTCTGATTGGCATATCTCAACTGGGCCAAATATTGGATGGCAGAAGGAAGCGTAGCTCGGATGCTCTCTCTAGGCTCCTACTGCACCATACAAAGAGACGGGTGCGTGTGGTGTGAGACCTTAGAGAACTTCCATGAAGATTTCTAGTGTTTGACTACACATGTATTCTCGAGGCGCTGTAGTGCATTCTACGCTGTGGTCCATAGTTTGTCACTGGTATCGAGAACATTAAAGATACCATCATAGCCGTCCTGGACGTTTTGTTAGGCTTGAATAATTGATGCAATATGACTGCACCGGATTTTTATTGCGGTACTACAGTTTGCTGGTGGAAAATATCGTCATGTCTACAGTAGGTACCGCGTTTTCACATTTAAATTTCCCGCTTTTTTTAAGTCAGACCGAAAGTACGTGCTCAAAAGTGCGCACTGGGTAGTACGGTAACGGGGCTCGACGAAATTTCGATAAATTCGAAACTAAAAATGATAAAAACTCATGAGAATGAATTGGTTCTGTATGGTTTTGTGATTGTTTTGTTATTTCCGCAATGAATTCATCAAAAAATTTGTGTGATGGTTTTTTATCTCCTTGCCTTGTCCATATTATCGATTCGAACATAATTCGCGCTCGCATGAACATTTACGAGACACAAATTCGAAAAAACGGTGGTCAACTAGTCCAGAAGCCATCGGCCAGCCTCGTAACACATATTTTGGTCGATGACGATTTAGTGGAAGAAAATATTGCGAAATTAATTTCAGCGAAGTTTCCAAATTTACTCGATGCTGAAAGCGACACGAAACTTTTGCGAACAAAATGGTTGAGTACTTGCCTGAAACAGAAGAAATTAGTTGATACAACGCCGTTTCTCGTCCACTTGCCGAAGAACGAAGAAAAGAAAGATGCAAAGACAAATTTAGACCAAAGTTCAGGTATGCGATGGCTACGGGCTGCTAGAATCCTAGATTTCAGTCGATCGAAAATCTGGACCCTTTTTGGATCTGGTCTTTCATAGGACCTTTTAATTCCCAAACGGCTCAATTTTAGAATCAGAAGCTGGGCCATCGCAGCAAAAGAAACGTCGCTCTTCGATTGCGTCATCCGATTCGTCAGCGGGAAAGGGAATTTATGATCAAACAACGGACGAAGATTCAAGTGATGAAGAAGCGGAAAAACCATCTTTAGAGTCGACCAATCGCGACGAATCTGCATTTGCACGAGTAAGTTGTACGGATGAATTTTTTCGGCAGCCGAGTTGATCTGGGTATTTTTTCAGAAAAAAACTAAATTCGCTTGCGAGCGAGCGAGCGACGATCCTTCAAATCGGAAGACGAATTACAATAATCTAATCACGGATAAACTAAAAGTAAGTGTTTTGGGATTTATGTTTTATCTAATTGCCAAAGTTTGGTTTTAGATTCTTGCCGAAGGTTACAAAAGTACGAACGATAAATGGCGAGCTTTGAGTTACGAAAAAGCTATAAAATCGTTGAGCGCTTATCAAAAACCCATAAGCAATTTTGAGGTAATTGATGCTAAATTTTTACCTTTTTTTCGTTTGCTTTCATTAAATTTTATTTCGGTTTTAGGAGGTTAGAAAAATGCGTGGAATCGGTCAACGTTTGGCTGAGAAAATTTGGGAAATACACGAGAGTGGAGAATTACGAAAAGCGGATGAATTTTTACGCGACGAGAAAGTTCAGACGATGAACTTATTTACGAATGTTTTCGGAGTTGGACCAACTATCGCTGAACAGTGGTATGCTCAAGTAAGATATGAGAATAGTTGTTTTCTGACCTTTTTCTCAACAACTTTCTTCTTATAGGGTTTTCGTACGTTAAAAGATTTGGAAGAAAAAGCTAATTTAACACGACAGCAACGACTAGGTTTGAAATATTATGGCGAAATTCAAATGAGAATGGATCGATTAGAGGCGGGGGAAATTGTTGAAACTGTAAGAATTCCTTGAGGAGTTTTTTAAGTCACTAATTCTTACTCTTGTTTTTTAGGTAATCAGTGCAGCGAAGAGGCTGAATCCGAATCTGATATGCACTCCCGGTGGGTCGTTTCGACGCGGTTGTAAGACATGCGGTGATGTGGATATTATTGTCACGCATGAGGATGGTCGGTCGCACGAAGGTGTGTTAGCACCATTGGTGAAAGAATTGACGGAGACTGGTAAGATGTGGCTTTAGGTTTGGTTAGGACACAAAGCGGAAGAGTATCGATTCAGGATTTTTGACGGATCATTTGATCGAATGCGATGTGGATGGAAATCAGCGAAAGTATATGGGACTGTGCAAATTGCCTGGGGAGGAGAAATTGGTAAGCACGGCTTGAGTTGTCGAAGAAAGTTGGGACGTGGTGTCTGCCTTATGGTGGCTGGAGACACCTTGGATGGGATGGGTCACTTGGGTGTTAGGGCTCAGGTGTTTCCTGGTCTGCGGGCCTGTCTCTGGCTGTGCGTTAGCGTGTGAGGATAGCTTTACTGGACTTGGAGATGCATGATTGCGTGGGAGTGGTAAAATATGGTTGCAGAAGGGGTGAGTGCACAGCAGTGTAAAGTAGATGTTTTTTGTTGTTTAGCATCGACGTATCGATATCATAGCCGTTCCTTATTCGGAATATGGCACGACATTGGTCTATTTTACGGGCAGCGCTTATTTTGTGCGATCGATGAATGCGAAAGCGAAACATATGGGGATGCGGTTGAATCAGCACGGCCTGCGGGGAGGTGTAATGCGTCAGGTGAGTTGTGTCTTGGTCATTGCTAGGGGCGATAGAAGGGTGGATTCCCACACGTCGTGGAAAGTGGTGGTGGTTTATTCGGGCCTTGCACCTCCCTCTTGGTGGTGGGTGGACGACCATGCCATGAGGGTGGTAAACGAGGGGCCTTTGACTGGGATTGCTGTCGAGTCCGGGCTGGGACTGGTTGCCTCACTGACTTGAGTCACCCTGAACTGGTACTCCTTAGGACCTCGGTGCATGAATGGGGTACGGGCGGACTGTGGCGGGGTGGCAGAACAAGACATGCATCCCCGATGGACCAGAGTCAACGGCGTTTGTCAACGAGTGCCGAGAGTCGAGGTCCAAATGAGTATCAGTTCTCCGAAGTTGTCTCTTGGATGCGCTCTCGCCATTGACTGATTCACGTGGGGCAAGAACGCGCTGGATGTTGTCTGCCGCCCCGCCACAGTCCGCCGGTACCCCCTCCATGCCTTGGGGTCCAAAGCAGTGTCAGTTCTCAAGGTGATCAAAGTACAAGAGATCACGGCTGGGACCGTGTGTAGGACAGCTAACTTGGAGTCCTCAAGAAGCACGTGGCCTCACAATAGGAGCAAGAGGGGCAGGGACTGGAGTGGATAAGTTTGGGACTATGGGTGGTGTGCTGCGTGTGGTGGCTGATGGGAGGAGATTGGAGTAGGTTATATTTGTGTTGTTTTAGGGCGGTGAGAAACTGAACGAAGGGTATCCCGTCTCCACACCAACCGAGGAGTCGGTCTTCGAGGCGTTGGGGGTCGCGTATCGGAGACCGGAGGAGAGAGATCTTATTAGCTTCACGGCGGACTTGTAGGTTGGCCTAGGATTGGCATTGATCGGATGTGATTGGTTTTGTACTGTAATTTATTGGAATTGTAGGTACTACTTGTGCACTGTATGTGAATGGTTTGAGTAAACGGTCCTGCCTGTTCTTTGTGCAGTTCTTGATGGAAGCGTAGTGCACGCTGTACTTAGATGTGGGGACTGTACTGAAAGGATGTGGACGAGTGGGGCCTTTTCAGGAATCGACTCGAGCAACAAACGATGGCGAGACCACCGAGGTGTAAGTAACCAATGGGGAAGGGGATGGCGAAGTGTCCGGTCCGCTATAGGTGGCATGCAGTTGCGTAGACGTAGTTTCCTGGCGGCATTGAGGGGACAAGACAATGTTGCGGCAATGGGTCCTGTCACCTTGATCTGCGAGTCTGTAGGAATTGTGTTTGTCATGTGTGCATCTGATGTCTACTTTTCAGCGTGTTGGGTGCACAAGCCGTGGCACAAGTACCGCAATTTGCCTCGTTCGGATTTCAATCGTATCAAATATGATCCGGAAGAAATGGAAGCAACGCCGGAATTATTCGAAGATAAATTGGATGGAATACCACCAAAATTATGGGTGGCTTGGATGTTCCGAGCTCCCGATAGTCCCCGGATGGGACCGGAGAAACCTATTCTGCGGCAGCTGTTCGGAGAGGATCTGAATAAATCGGTAAGTGGGGGGGGGTCACTCACTTCCTGTCAGTGCTTAAAAACAGTAGCTTTTCCTTGAGATAGCTAGTCTGAAATTCCTGTCCTGCCTTTGTGAGTGCTTGTAGAGATCGGCGATTTCAGTGCTTGGGAAAATAGCGCTTTGATGACGATTCTTGGGGTTGCTGGGCAAGTGGCTTGTGTGGGGAGGCGATTGTGGTCGTTTGAAGGTCGCAGCTGGTCCATGCCAAAAGAGCCTCGCTGCTGAATGTACAATCAAGTCACATTCTTGGGATTCAGGTACAACGGTTCTTATAGGGTCTTCCGTCGCCACGAGTATTCGTGGTCATTTAGACTTGGCATTAAGAGCTTTCAGGCCGCATGATCAGGGACTGTAGTGTGTAAGCAGGGGACAGTCCACCCCAGGGAGGGGGCGAATGCACACCTGATTATCCTAAAACTCTGGTGATAACTGACCCAGGGTCGACCGTACCACCGTACCGGCCGTACCGTACCGCCGTACCGGGGGTGTTACGGTACGGTTACGCCAGTGAATACAGGCCGGTACGGCCGTACCTCCAGGGTTATGTCATTTTTAAATTTTCCGCGCTTCAGTGATTCGCAGGTGCATGCAGCTTACTTCAAAACAGCTGTTTTTGAGTAGGTATTCGAGAAAGTGTGAAATCAAGAAGATTGTTGCACTTTGATTTGAAATCAAGAAAGTGTGAAATCAAGAAAATTGTTGCACTGTACCGTAGCTGCAGGACTTGCTGGTGTGAATTGAATTTCGTAGCTGGTCTGTTGGGACAGCCAGTTAGGTCTTATCAGCAAATGTCTTCTAAACTTTCTAAAGTTTACGATTATTACTACATCGACGATCACGACGAATTACACGCAATTTGGAAGGTCTGTAAGACAAAGATCTCGAGAGGCGGCCCCTCATCTCACTCTGATTTCCAGCGCTGGAAATCAGGTGCTGGAAAGCTGAGAAACCGCATTTTTGGTGGCTAAGAATGTATGCGGGGGTAACCATGGAAGTCTTATGCCAGAAAATACCCGAATGCTTCCTTTTGTGAAATGTAATCTGCCAGCAGTTAGATTCAATACGTTCAAATTAGTCTAATACGGATGTGTGACGCCAGATTCAAACAAGCTAATAAAGTCCGCTTTTGAAATCAAAGCATAAGCAGCTAAGAAAGTTTCTTATTCATATGCAGTTAAAGTAAAATTTTGAGTACGGTACGGTACGACCGTACCAGGCCCTCGGTACGGGTACGGTAAAAAAAGCCGGTACGGTCGACCCTGGCCCGTGGTCTGGACCCTGAATCCTGCAAGAGTCGAATATTCTTTTTAGGTCAACAAAATGAAAGTGTTCAAGAATACGCCATATTGGAATAATCTATTGTGGCGTGTGAAAAGCTACATCGAACTTCGACCAGTCACATTTCCGCACGGCGAACCGAGCGAGCACGATATCAACCACACTACCTTGCTGTCGTCTGGCGAGTGCGTGGTCAAGAAGGACATGAAGGTGGACGAAACACAATTGAACGAGAAACCCGAAGACGATCTGAAAAACTTCCCACGCGGCTACATCCCGTCCAAGTTACTGAGCAGGTGGCACGGGGGAAGGGAAATCCAGGAGGATGACGTGTGGGGCGACCCTCAAAGTAGTCGATGGTAGCCTTTCATTGTTGAATGGTAGCCATGATTTAGTTGTTGAAGCTACCCCCTTTTTTGAGTGATTCTCCAAACCAATTTATTAGCATACAAGCAACAACGTAGTCAAAACTTAGCCATGGTTCCCGCATTTCGATGGTAAACAGACAAAAACACCATTCGTTGAAAAAAACAGCTGCCACATGATACGCTTAGAAGATAAGATGGCCATTTCCATGCGAATAGGGCAACTAGGTAGGCAGATAGGAACTGAGTGGGCTCGAATACCATATCAGACTTTAGCACCTGTCTAAGCAAGTTTCCATTCCTACATGCGAGAGGCGGTCGAGACGAGAGTATTGCACAACTATCAACATGTTCGCCTATGATTATGCTAAAAGTGAGGCCAGAAATAGTCAATAAAATATTACGTACTCCATAAAAATGCCGATGACAGATCGAATGCTATTAAATTCTCGATAAACTTAATAAAAACCAGTCAACGTGCTTCTTCCCGTTCCCACCAAGTTGCAATGTTCAATGTACACGCTCGACGTAATTGGCCGGAAGCATGCCCCATTGGCCCGTACGTTGCACCGTGCCAGTCATCCAGCCCTTATCTACTGGTTGGCAATTTATAATCACGTCGCCTTCTTTGAAAGAAATCTGAAAATTACAAAATCAAAGTCAGACGAGGAGCAATCGTGTCCGAATAAGGTCTTTTCAGGACCTTTGGCCAAAATGCCGAAAAACAGGAACATACTTCGTCGTTGTCCGCCGCCGTATAGTCGTACATGGCTCGATAGGCCACCCCCGGGCTCTGCGCGTTGCCACGACCCGGTGACATTTTCTGCGACGCTGCCGTCCGCCCGGGCGAAGTTGGCGAATGTTTGGGAGCATAGGGCGATGGCGAATGGGTCTGACCAGGTGACCGATCCAAGTGAGCATGGCCCGATGTGGTCGGCGAATGCTTCGGCCCGGGTCCTGAAAAGGGAGCAATGTCTGACATGACAACCACCGAGTCACAACCTCCATGCGGCACCGCCACCACCACCTACCAGCAGCCGGCTGATTGGGTCGAGCAGCCGCAGCCGACGCGATCGATCCCCACTGCCCGTTCAACGGATCGTAGTCAGCTATCGAACCAACTTGACGATTCTGCGGTTGTACTGAAACACCGAGTACTCTCACACCCGTGCATGGCATCGCCTACGTGCCAGGGAGGGCAGCTTATGGGTGCCAGGGGCGATCAGCGCGTACCCAGCGACTGGCGGTCGCTCTCTGCGCTATAGCACCCGACCTGACCCAACGTTGTATGCGCCCGCTCATCTGTTTTCCTTCGTTCATAAAGGACACCCAGAGTCAGAAGGGAAGGGTTTAGATATTACAGCCCACAGAAAGATATTTTGGCGGGAATTCAAAATTCGATCTGGACGACCCACAGATTGGCTCTGTTCTCTCAAACCAATCAAGCCCGGATCAGCGGGTCGGTCGATGCTGGCAAAAACACTCAATGCCCCAAGCACATAATTTTCATTTTCTTTAAACCCAACTTTCCCCTTGACAAATGTGAAATAGCATACTTAGGGTAAATACTATTCAAAAAGACTGGGCTACGGCAAGATTCGAACTCGGCACCATGCTCTTCGCGGGTGAAAATGCTTACATACGCACGGCAGGCGCGTAGCCCGGGGGTTCTTGTAAGCTAGGCTCACAGGCAGGACAGAAACTCCAAGAGGAACAAGTCTTGCGACCACACCTGCGGCTGAAACATTAACTCGACGGGTTGACGTTTCAAATCCCGGGGAGATCAATGATTCTCTCCCACTCGCCATGTCCAACCAGGCACCGGGGTTACAGAGACACAGGGATTGCTGCTTCTCCAGCCTGACAGCAGCTGTCAGGAAGTGCCAAAGACTGGTGCAGATCTTCCTTCACTGTTTCAGCAAATGGTAAAAGAGAAGGTTCTCGTGCGGCATCTGTCGACCTGCGAGGCAATGGGCTGTGCTACAACTATATGCACGGATCAGACTGGTACCCTGACCACGAACAGAATGACCGTCCGCCCAGATTCGACCCTGGGCCTGGATCCCGATCCGATCTGGCTGATCAGCTTCAAAAATGGAAGATAGATGGGGATGACGTGTTTGGCACTGACTCCTCACCAACCTGCCCTCTTTCCTGGCTGTCACTCCCTGTTAGAACACTCCAAAGGAGGAAGGCTAACCAATGCCTACAGCAAGATCTGACAGAAAAAAAAGGATTTTCTCATAATAATATGCCACATTTTATTATTTCCTAGCAGATAAACCGCGAAAAATCCTTGCTGCCGATCCAGCAGTCGGATCAGTCGATGCTGGCGTGTCACCCAGTGTTACATTGGAGGTAAGTATTGTAACCCGGGGCCTTGCTTCATACTCCCTCATTCCTGGGTGCACCCTGCTTTAACCAAGCCTGGCAGATGCAGGAGGGGGTGTCGGCGAGCAAAAAACCCTAGCTGGAGCAGGCTTGCGGCTGCAACATCGACCCTGTTTCTCAGCCAGAGGAGATGAAGGATTCTCTCCCTTCACGGCCTCCCAGGCTCCGTGATTGCATTCTCGAACACCCCTCCGGGAAACTGTGTAAACTAATGATATGGCGCTTTGTGGCAATCATCCAGCCAGGGTTTGTTCCTTCACTTCACCTACTCACCTCAAATCCTAGCCACGCCCTTGCACGACTCGGCCTCAGTCAGCCCTTCGCTGGATACCGCCGCCGCCACTGGCGCCTCAAACCTCCCCTCCCCACCAAATCGGGCAAACACCAGACAATTCTTGGTTAGTACTCTCCAACTCATGCTTCCCACATCGAACCAAAAATCCACTCACCACGACCGCCTTGTTCCGAAGAATAAATTAAAGTAGGCGACTGTTGCGTTTTCGCACTGTAAGGCGTGTTCGGTTTGCCGGGCGCTGGTTCGCCACGAGCAGGCGACGACGTAGCCTGTTGCTGATGCAATGCTGTAGCCGCTTTCGTAGCGCTAATCGGAGTCGGAACGGCTCCTTGGGGCGCACCGGGCGGCGCAGTGGCCGCAGCTGGTCCTAAAATATACACTATTCTGAATATTATCGAATCCAAACCCCTAAAAATATACCTCTTTGAACAGGTCCACCTTCTTCCAATGGTGGCCGAGCCTTTTCCATTAATTCCTTACGTTCAACCTCGCCATGATAAGCTACGTTCGATTGTATCATTGAATTTTTCATATGCCTTTGTAATTCCGGATCATCCACTACATCTAATTTTTTTCCTTTCATACGTTCAAATTCTTCGTGATATTTTACCTGAAAAAAAAACAATTTTCGATCATAAAATCGCTTTTAAACGCATGTTCTGTTTGGCAATTTAACAAAGTGTATCTGCATCGTCCAGCCTGCACTGCAACCGGATACAACAGACAAATAATCCTGCCATATCCTATATCGCATACTCGACTATTTTGATCTGCTCTTGCATATTTTTGAGTTCCTGTTATTTTCACGCATCAAATTTCAATCAAACACCACGTCCGCCTCTCGCAACTTTTCCTGCGCCAGACAAAACAAAATGAAAAAACCCCACAGACGGCTATCTATTACAAAATGAGTGTGGCGAGTGTAAGTGAAGGAGGAAACTATAAATGCAAACAATCGTGACGAAAAGGCCCTATGCCTAGCTCTTATATACGACCCCCTCGATTCGATTCAAGAAACTTAAAGCCGTGCGCCAATTTCATACGTGTCTGCCAGGGCCGAGCAGGGCTATAAGCGTTTCTCGAAATCGTCGACCTACTCGGCTGTTTTCTAAGCACTTTTCGCCGAATAGCCGAGAGAGAAAGCGAAAATTTTCAACAGTAACACTCTTTCGTTCGACAACGCGCCTGCCACTGGTGCCAACTGCCACCGTCCGTTCGTCCGTCCGTGCCCGGAGCCGACCAGGCTGGCAACAACAGGCGAACCTGCAGACTCGATGAGCGATTTTCCAAGCCAGCTTCCGAGTCAGTTTCGTTTCTTCGACAAACGGGCCACGCCATGCCGCAATGCGTAAGAGCATAACCATTAACACGCCCAAATGGCAGGCTATATTTCCAATATAAATACCACACCCAAATATAAGACGGCAAAAACTGGCCCCCAAAAGGCGAAAACAATTTCATTTACCCCCCTGTCTTTCCCGCGTGCATGCCTAAAAATGGTTCAAGGACAAATATGCACGATCTATCGCTCATTTCTACCTGACCAGTTTTATGACCACATAACTCCCCTTCGCGCCCAAATATATTGACCGCTTATGCTCAGCATTTTTCGAGAAAATCAAGTCTGAACCAAGATCGATAATCCATGATTAGTTTGTGACAAAAGACGAAAATTTAAATATTTTAGAGCTAAAACCAATCCAATATACCTGGCTCTGGATTTTTGTATTTTCAGCCAAGCGCCGCATTTCGGGCGTATCGGCGACAACTGTGGCCGTTGTTTTTGGATAGTGCCTGAAATCGAGATCCGACTTGGTAAATATGGAGAAGATAAAACAATAAAAGTTGTCATAAAAGCCGAAAACAAAAAAAAACAGGGAAGCTGGGGCCCAAACAGCAAAAGTGCCGAAAAAAAGGAGCAGAAAACAACCAAGCAAAATTTCTTACGCTTCGCAATAGGGCATTTTATTGTAACCTTTGTAATTTTTTAAATTCAAAACCATATTGCAACCGTGACAACGAAAACATTGCTTGTGCCAAGTCTAGAAAAGAAGAGATTAGAAATCGAAAGGGGGAAAGAAAATTAAGCTGACTTGATCGAGGCATTTTAATTCTTCCATAGGATAAACAGTTTTTCCGCATTCCTGCCTAGCGCACTTGGCCATAATCACCGATTTACAAAGTACAACTAGCCGCAGCCGCCGAAAAATTTACTGTTAAATAGCGCGAGTAAATCTAAAAAGACGTATTCTTTCAAATTACACGCGTAAAACACGATAATTGAAGCGCAAATTTCGACTGCTCTGATTCGTAGGTATACAATATTATAATTGTAGAGATGGCGATACAGAGATAAGATTACGAGAAATGGGGAATTTACAAAATTTAGAAATGCGTCATCGAAAATGACGACGAACGAAACTTCCGGAGCGCCAACCTGTTTTCTCGTAATGCCGGGTCTCTAGGGAACTGCGCCCGAGCGACGAGGCCCAACAACGACGAGCAGACAGCTGCCGAACGTGAGAGCGCCTTCTTATTACTCGCGTCAGTGCCTTAGTAAAGTTCACCTCGGCTCGTAGAAGTAAACACAGGTACTAGGCACTAGGCCATAGAACAACCCCTATCGCAGAATCCTTGTCATCGTTCCGGTATTCCCCGCCCACACCCCCAAAACCAATGAAAATCAAAAAACTTTCGCCCGGGCCAAGTTGCTAAATCTGTCCTCCAGAAGTAGATAGCTTGAAACTAGCACAAGAGAGGAAAAGAAAACACGCGCGAGCGGACACAACCCACGCGCGCTAATCTAGCTAGAACCCGCCCTAATGGCTGCTCCAATTGTTGGGAACAGGTATGGATATGGTGATAAAAATATGGATATAAAAAATGTTAGATGAATTTTTCTATCGCAATTAGTTTTTTTGATTACTTGAATTCATTATGTTCAATACTTTTGGCAGAACTGTGCTCAGGTTTCCAAAACTAAAACCTGCAACTGAATCTTACTTTTACCTAGCGTGAAAGGTGTGCTTGCGGAAGTGTCGAAATCTCCAAAATCTAGATATCGATGATCGATATCGATTTTGAGAACTAAAATCAATGACGAAAGAAATTTCAGAAACGTGGAAATCATTTTCGATCTCTGAGGAAATCGTTTCGGTTGTTTCTGCCAAGTTTGGATTCGAAAAAGTAACGGAAGTTCAGGTAAAAATTGCATTTGAATTTCAAATTTTCTACAGTACAGAAAAGTTGCATATTACTTAGTTAGGTTGGCCTACAGCGAATAATAGGGCGTAGAATGATAGGATCAGAGTTTTGTTTTCATTAGTAAAAGCTGCTTTTCCTATTCTTTCCAGTTTTGAGTGATTCGCTTTAATTCCAAAATTCGTTGCCAAATCACTGATCATTCGGGCGTATTGTAATATAATGGATCACGTTGTGGATACTTTTGAACCGATTCATGGCGGTGGAGGAGTGGGTGGCGGGGGCAACGGTCGTTTGGCAAAAGGGGCCTGGAAAATGGAATTGGTTCGTCGTTTCAACGACGCCGTTCCACGTTTTACTGACATTTTTGACGAAGAAACATTTTATCTAACGGCATTTCTCTTTGTTATTGGCAGTGCATTGACTGCTTTTCTTTTATCCCGTTTTATTACGTTACGCCCGACTGATTGAAAACGTTTTTCAAATTTTCACTTTCGTGCTATCTTGGCAGCTTTATGTATGTTTTCGTGAGTAATCTGGTCCTGCTTTGAGCTGTTTCGATAGTTTGATATTCCGATATCTGAGAAAGCTTTAGCTTATGGTATACAAGGAATAATAAATGTTTGATATACGAGTATGTCATTTTTAGAAACGGAGCATTCCTCAGTTCTTGGCTCATAAAGATGTAGTCGTGCAGGCGCCGACCGGAAGTGGGAAAACGTTAGCGTTCGTTATTCCTATTTTGGAAATTCTAAGGCGACGAGAGGAACGGTGGAAGGCGTGGCAGGTCAGTGTGCTGGACATCTTCTATCCATCGCAGGTGGGGGAAGATCCTCTACAAAGTGCACTGTGATGTGCTGGCCACATTGGAATTCGAGAGATTATGACCATGGATTTTATGATAGTAAACATGCGCAAATTTCAAATTTCGTGCGTTTTTATGCGCGTGATGTCGAGAAAATGACTACGAAAGAAATTGTGGTGTGATCCGATAGGTACTCTGACTTTCCCATGATTCCTATGACAAAGCGCGCGAAATTTGAAATTCAGTTTCGCTGAGAAGTTTTCAGAAATGCCATAAAACTAGCGTTCTAACCTGCGGGGCATCCGTCGAGACGAGGGGACCCAGGGGTCTGGTCCTGCTCCTAGTCAGGAGTAAATGCTGGTAATTGCAAGTCTCCCATTGGCGAGCGGATTACTGCAAGAAAACAAGCATAATCGTAGTTTCAAGTACATTCGCAAATTAGAATTTTAAAACTCGCGCGCTTTGTCATAGGAATCATGGGAAAATCAAAGTACCTACCTGAGTACTTAAGAGTGATTTTCTCGACATTGCGCGCATGAAAATGAGTGAAATTTAAAATTTGCGCGTATTTTTAAGAATATAGCATGTGTGGTCAGAATATCTTGCTTGAATTCCCATGTGCCTCTGCAATGCGCGGGCGAGAATATCGAAGTTATCTCATTTTTCTTGGGAAAACCAGCGAGGAAAGGAAGAATTTTCTGAGGAAATTCAAAATTCTTTGCCAAGAACGTTTTGTCCGTCGGGCCATGGCGAGTTGGATGCGGGAGGATTATCGATTTCCCCTGGCTGGGAACCACTCTGGTTGATGTTTCAGCCTGGGGTGTAGTGTTTGGCTCGCCTTGGTCCTGTCAAATCTTCTGGCACGCCCGCCTGTGGGAGGGGTGCACATGGATCTGATCGTGAGTGGCAGACCTCTTCTGGCTGATGAGTGAATTATGAGCATTTGCTCTGGCAGCCACCCGACTGCCCCTTAACGATTGGTAGGACTGGTCCATTGATCTCGACGGATGCCGCAATGCTGTACTTGCAGGTCGGGGCGCTGATTGTGGCACCGAATCGCGAACTAGCAGTTCAAATCGCCGACACGATTCGAGTGTTCTTGGAGAATGGAGTGGACGAACTGAAGTTGATAACGGTGGTGGGCGGGACGAAAGTGGATGCCGATGTGGAGAGGTTCAAGAAGAATGGGTAAGGGCAGTTTTGTCCCCTCACCTTTGTCTTCTGGCCGTCTCGGTGGTGTAGCGGGTGAGAACCTAACTCACCTGGTGAGGTAACGTTACGCTAGGAAGCAACTCCAGAGCAGCTGACGAGTGTCCAAGATTGAAGGTAGGGCCCGCCTGGGTGGTCAGCGGTGAATCACGGTTTGCTTGGCAGAACTGCAAGCCGATCGACCCTGGGTTGAATTCTCACCCTGAAAACTCACCCTTCATCCCTCTAGAAGAGGCCGAATGGGGGAGGCCCTGAGTGTGGTTGCCCACGGGGTAGCCACCGACATGGTGGGGTGGCGACTAACACGCACCCTTGCCCGGCATGCATCCCGCTCGATGGCAAGATGATAGGGTCAACTAACCCACGGGAACGAGCAGGATGGGTCAGAAAAAGACCTTTGCCTTCAGAGGCAACATTATGGTGGCCACGCCGGGTCGTTTGTGTGACTTGCTGAACCAAAGTAAGGACAGCACATTTAATCTGGGCGGCCATCTGAAGACGTTGGAAGTGTTAATATTGGACGAGGCTGATCGGCTATTGGAATCGGGATTCTATGACAGGTTTGAGTCCTCTGCGGTGGCGGGAATTCGGAATTGTATTGGTCTTCGTTTTAGCATGCAAGAAATCTTGGCTCGACTTCCGAAACAACGTCGAACGGGTTTGTTTTCGGCCACTCAAACGGACGCTTTGGAAGAATTGAGCAAGACTGGATTGAGGAACCCGGTCTACATCACTGTCTATGCGGCCAGTTCAATGGAATCGAGGCAGAGTGCTGTGGCCTTGGACGATGGCCATTCGTCCAAGGTGCCGACTACGTTGAACAATTATTATACGGTAAGATGAGGGCTTGGGTGGTTGGAAGGCTGTCAAGGGTATCACTCTGCTTGGTTGGTCCCGATGCAGCAGGTTGCCCCTCTTGGTACCTGGACCTTGCCCGTATTAGGTAAGGCATCGGTGATGGTGTGTACCCCTCATGCCTGGCGGGCCACGGCGACTGAGAGAGAGTAATCGATACTCTCCCCTTGCTGGGAGACGTCAACCTGTCGGGTTGATGTTTCAGGTGGGGTGCAGTCGCAAGACTTGCCTGTTCCAGCCCCGCTGACCTCCCACCTACGCTTACCAGGACTGGTTACAGTGGTATGGGTTGTATTTATGACTGTTCGGTTTAGGTGGTGCCTGCGGAAGGGAAATTGACGGCGTTACGATCGTTTCTGCGAGAACACGCGGATGAGAAGATGCTCGTTTTCCTGAGTTCGTGCGCTTGTGTGGATTATTTCGGGGATTTGTTGAAACGGATGGCTCGGAAGAAGGGGACGAAGGCGAAGGAGGAGGAAGGAATTTTGACCTTACATGGGAAGAAGAAGCAAAAACGGAAGAGGATATTTGATAAATTTCGTCAAATGGAGAATGGTGTCCTGCTGTGCACTGATATCATGGCCAGGGGGATCGATATTGCCGATATCGATTGGGTCGTTCAGTATGATCCGCCCAGGCAAGCCAGGTGAGTCGAGCTGGGAGGGTATATGATATTGTGGATCGCCCTATGCCTGCTACTCCGAGGCTGACACCGACGAGGAGTGGTGAGGGAGTCCTAAAGGGGTCACTGCCGCGAATAAAGTCATTTTTTAGAACAAGAAGTTCGGGGGGGGGGGGGGCAAAAACTGTATTTAAACATAATTTTAAAAAGTAGCGCAAAAATTTGAGCAAAGGCTTTTTAAAAGTAGTCTGATCATGAGTCTCGCAGAGAGGTCCGGAAATCTGATGTCAGGGGTAAGGTATCGCCGATGTTGACTAGGCAGCATCCAGACGGGTTAATGCATCGAATCGAGCGGTCAACAAGGGCTGGTACTCCTTATACATGGGGGGGCTTCACGGTACTTTATGTCCGAGCACCTGTAACCAACGTTCCTGGCGGTCAGGAGAACCACTAGCCACCTAGATGTGCCACATTTAGTGAGTAACTGTGCTGGCGGTCGGGAGATCGATGGCCCCTGGCTGGGAGGCGTCCACCCATCTGATTGATGTTTCAGCGGCAGGTATACCTGGTCGCGAGGGTTACCCTACCCCAGTCAGAGTTTTTTCGTCGCAGGGACTTCGGTTACTCTTATCTCCCACCGCTTGGGTGCCCTGATTACACAGCTCGCGATCAGGCTCACAGGGACCAACCACACTGGTCTGATGGACGTAATGTGTTGGTTGATTGGGGTGTAGTGAGTGGCCTTGGCATTTAGCTGGTTCGTACACCGATGCGGTCGGACTGCCCGATGTGGTCGAAGTGGGAGCGCCTTGCTGATCCTGACGCCGAGCGAAGAGGGCTACTTGGAGTATTTGCAACGTAACCAAGGGGTCAGTTTGAGGTCCATGGAGATCACTTACGCGCACGATCAGGAGTGGGCAATGTTGGATAAGATTCGAAAGATGGCGTCCAAGAGCAGGTAGATAGCGTCTGCTATTGGGTCCATCTTGGTGCTGACTGGATTTTTTTTCAGGGAGTTGCTGGAGAAAGGCACGAGGGCATTCGTCTCGTTCATACAAGCCTATTCGAAACACGATTGTCGAATAGTGTGCAGTTTGAAGGGTGAGTAGGAGGGGGTGCGGGGGGTCTCGTCGGGGGCCTCTATCATCTGTACTGTTGCTGAGATTGGAACCACCTAGGCTGATTCACAGGTATTCTGTAGGAGATTTTGTTGGGTGACTTCCCGTGTATGTGCGCATTGGGCGGTTGGATTTGCTGTGTTCGCCTGCTGTGCTGTTAGCTTGTGGAGCCATAATACTACAGTATAGGTGAGGGTTCGAATCCCACTGAAGGCTCAAGTTTTTGACTGGATTCATGTACTGATCAGAGCGAGCTATCCCACTGCGGGCCCAATGGCTATACATTGGGTGGTGTTGGCAGATCCAGTGGCTGAAGTGTAAAGATTTGAGATTGTGCAAATCCTCCGGATTCATCCAGGCCTGATCAGAAACGGAAGGTTGGGGGTCGGAAGGTGGTCCGTTGCCTGTGATGGCCGTCTGCTCGATGCCCACCCATGAGGACGCAGTATGTTTGTTTGGTTTCAGAGTTGGACGTTGTGAACGTGGCGCATAGTTTTGGGTTACTTCGACTGCCGAAAATGCCCGAGTTGGCTGGACGAGATTTGAGCGGGTTTCGAAAATGTGAGGTGAACACGAGCCAAATCCCGTACGAGGACAAGAAACGAGAGAAAGCCCGATTGAGTCGAGTGCAAGAAAGGCAACGAGGCGAGGAGGAGAGGACGAAGAGGAAGACTCAGGCCGAACCAGTGCACGTTGCGGGCGACGATGGGGGCCGTGTGGTGAGCAAGAGACAAAATGAGAGCAAGGAGATGGAAGAGCTGGAGGATGACTACAGGCTGATTAAAAAGTTTAAGAAGGGAAAAATGTCGAAAGAACAATTTGATAAAGAATTTTTGGAGTAAAGTCTTCTTGCGTTGTTAAGAAAGATCTATGATCTGTTTTGGCATTTTCTAAATCGGAATTCAAGGGGCAACGTGGTGCTCTAGAGCAGGGGTGTGGCTGCCATCGCTAGAAAGGCCAGGGAGCACAGCAGTTCAGCCTGGCAGATGGCCCCCGCGCCCATGCGTGAAGGTGCTGTGAGAAGACAGGATTGTTTTATTTACTGATCTTGGATCATCACTTTACACTGGGACTAGCTAACCAAAGTGTTGTCCTGGCTGCACGCACAGGAAGCGGTGTTCAGGCGAGGGGACCAAGGGTGCGCAACAGCAGCGGCACACCCGGTTGCCATCGTCGGTGCTGAAAAGGAGGAGGTGAGGGTGGGTCGAGGAGAGGGTGCTGGTGCTTACGTGGCTTTGACGCAGTTGAAGAGCGGGAAGGCGTAGACCATGTCCTTGACCACGTCGGGCACGTCGGGTAGCTGAAACGGGAAAGTGTGGTGAGGAGGGATATGGGGGCGGGCTGGCTTACGGGGATGTTCTTGTTTGGCCAGAGCACGCACTCAGGATTGCCCGTTTCTAGGATCTTGTCGTAGTCGGAGTAGCAGGCTTCGAGTTGGTCGTTGCCGTCCAGCTGCTGCTCGTTGCACCGTTCCTCGGCTACGAAGATCTGGTTCACGTAGCCTTTGCCTCGTTTTCTAAAATGGTCGTGAGGAGTGCACGTTGGTGGGTGGGGAGGCCAAGACCTCAGGGGGCCTGGGTGAGCACCTAGAAGACTGTTGGATGTACCTCGGATAGATACTGCGGCTACACCTGCCCTTGCTGGTGGCACTTGGCCTGTGTTATCACTTGACCAAACGCATGTATTATCACAGGAGTTGCCCAGCTGGGGTGGAACTGACTGTCAGCATAAGGTGGACGTCTAATCCGCCAGGGCCTGGGGGCGTGAGTTTACGTACTTTGTGTTGCACGCACTGCCGCAGGATTGTCTGTACGAGCACACTCCGCAGGCATCCTCGTCGAGGCTGATGTCGTTCAGGTAGTTGTACACGTTGTCGATGGCTTGGCCGTACAGCTTCCTCGTGTTGGCGAAGAAGCTGCTATTCTGGCACTCGTGGCTGAGCTGAGAGAAATATCCGTCCTTGCTTCGAGAGCGTGACCCTTTGACCCAAATCTGGACAGAAGGACGGCATGTAAAGGTGCACCTGAAAGCCTGATAAGGCATCCAGGTTGGGTTGAGGGCTGCCAGTGTGCCGCGCCAGGTTCTTCTAGGAGATGACGCCTCAGTGCCTGCTAGGACATGAGCCACTATGCTGGCCTAGTCAGGTGGCCCTGCAGGCAGAACATGCCAGATGTGATATAGTATACTCCAGCTGGCACGTGGGCGAGGAGGTGCCTTCGTAGACCCCCACCAGTGGGGGGGGGGGGGGGAGGGAAGAATTCCTTTTCCTCCTATCCCATTTCTCGTAGAGACCGAAAACAGGAGTCGCGCACAAAGGGCGTTCAGAAGACAAGGCCTGATGTCAGTGCCTTTCTGTAGAGAGGACAGGTGACAGTGTCGTCAACAACAACACACTTTCCCACGAGGCGGACAGAGACACCTTGGCGGATGTAAGACTGAGAATCCACAGTGCACGGCAGAGGTGGCAGGCTCGCTGTGCTGCCACGGAATGCCAGCCTCAAATCAGATGTGCACAAAACAGTGGTTAGACCAGTTGCTCTGCACGGGAATGTTGGGCCACAACTAGGAGCTGCACTCTATGAAGGGAATGCTACGATGCACACTGGGCACTGGGCACCCATAAGCGATAAGATTATGGAGTGGCGACTGATAGTGGCAGACTAGGCCGCGAGGAGCTTACGCACTCCTCACAAGACTCACGATCAGAGCATCAGTCATCGACTAAAGCATCAACCCGACTGGTTGAAGTACCACCGTTTCTCTGAGACCGCCCTCGAGAAACGAGGCTCCGTAGCCTGTGTTATACAATCGATTCTCATCATTGAATACTGCTGTCGAAGGCGCCGTATGTTCAGCCAGTATTCGCCATCATTCCGATGCCAAGCACTAGCCCAATAGTCCCCTCACCCTCAAGTGTGCATACCTGTGATTGGTGATGCCGGCATGGAACTTTCCAAATACGGATTCAACTCACCCGCATCGGTGGAAACTTCAGGCTACCTGTTTGAAATCAAGGCGACTCGCCCCCAGCCCCTACCCCTTGGCGCAAGGAGGGTAAATCTTGAGATACCATAATCCCACTCGCCC
Source organism: Mesodorylaimus sp. YZB2_4 (assembly GCA_030248295.1). Taxonomy (NCBI): domain Eukaryota; kingdom Metazoa; phylum Nematoda; class Enoplea; order Dorylaimida; family Dorylaimidae; genus Mesodorylaimus; species Mesodorylaimus sp. YZB2_4. The sequence goes on from JASANH010000148.1 coordinate 65,881, forward strand.
ATGCCGCGTGCTGTGCTGGATCATTCCCGTGAGTCATGACCAGCAGGCCCCTAGAAGACACGTCACTTACACAGTTGCCCCATTCCGACCACGTCCGGCAATTCTCAGCTTGCTGGGCCTTGTCAAATATGGATGCAAATTGGGCATCAGCTAAAACGAGTCGACTGTGAATTGGACCAGTCCACGAATGACCAACTTACCCAGAACGGCCAACGAAATGAGCACCGCAGTCGTCCAAACCATCTCGTCTAGTGTGCCTCTCTCACCAACTATCATCTTACAAACACTCACCACCTCCGCAACACGTGAGCACATCCGGGTGGCTACCGAGCCCCGAGCAATTTGCAAAACCTGTCCATCGTGGCTGTACTCTAGTCACCAACATCACACACTGCACTGCACAAATACCAATTGCAGCATCAACAGCACGGAAACACCTGCTCCATATCATCCCATTTGGCAACACTGAACTCAATGCAGATCATAAAAGTGTCCGCGTCGATGGCCACTCGTTCCGGCGAGTCTTCGTGCACCGCGTGGCAAACTTGTGTGACTTCCAGTACTTGTACGGGTAGGATGGCCGACATAAGTCGCTGCAGGTGCGAATCAGTCTCGGTTCCTATAGCTGGACAATAGCAACGTACAGGGCTTACTGCGCCGACTAGCGGACTATCAGATCATACACAGCAGAAAATATGGGAAGGCGAAGGGAGCCGCGGTACTAGTCGCGGCCATACCAGACGGAATCACCTACGAGAACTGGAGACTTCGAGGGCATGTGCGTGGGGGGGGGGGGGGGACGCGAGCCGGCATGATTGGAAGGCATTCCTGGCCTGTACTGAAGGGAGAGGGTGGTGAAGCTTTTACACTAAGTTCAATACCAGTCTCCTACTTTGGTCCGTAGGCGGATCCCTGCAGTAGGTCCGTGCAGGTCAAGTTCTGGACGACTGTAGTTGGTGTGTTTGACCTGTACACGGTAGTGTATCTGGTTGCCTTGACTGGCCCTGAATACAGCGTATCATTGCCTTGGTTGGCCGCTCGATACGCTCCTCCAGGCGAGGCTGAAACCCGTCGGGTCGGGTGTCTCAGGCACTTACGACTAGGTGACCTGCCAGGAGGCTTTCGCTCCCTGCGATATCTTCACCAATGTAGGGGTATTCCGCCTAATTCACGACCCTACAGTGCAATGGCAATGATTACCTCGCTCAAACGACACTCCGTGCAGAGAGTCAATGAAATTCTGAACGCGCATTTTGTCTCACCGACTAAATCCGTGTCCATCCTTGTTCATCCTTTATATGCTTGAGATCGGAGAGAGCAGTGACAGTTGCAGTGGAGCAATGGATTGATCCTCAACCCCTACTGTATGGTTTTGAAACTCTTATCCCCAGCGACAGACGTTGGTTTGTGGAGCATAAACCTTCGCTGGCCGCGCGCCGTGCCATTGGTGACCCAGACTATCCCTTGTTGCCTCTAACGCTCGCACTGGTGGAGAGTTCGCTCATCATACGACTACGACTGGTGATACGAGCTGGTAGTCCTGGGTAATGTGGGGCGACATGATACCCTGATCAACAATGAATAATTTGATCGCTGCGTCAAATCGAAACTGCTTTCTCTCAGTTCGTGCGTGCGTGCTTTGCAAGTGCCAACTTTTCTTCCTTTTACTGCGGAGAAGAACCGATGCTAGTACACTCGATGAAAATACAAAACATTCAGCGATCGATTGAAAACATGAACCTCCTCATCTTGCATCCTCCCTGACTCAGATCCTTTCTTCATTTCTTCTTTCCAGCATACCTTTTCACCAAGGCATCGGTAGGCGTCAAGGACAATTCGGGCGGTTGCGACACGCTCCAGGCACCGGACGGCGGTCCCTTGGCGCTGGCTTGCTTCACCATCTTCTTTTGGGCATTCTGTTCCCTCACCAGGCGGATGTCGTAGATCACGACGGCGATGGCGATTGGGATGGCGATGACACAGCCGATGCTCAGGCCGATCAGAGTGCGCTGCAGGTTGACGATGTACGGGTCGTCGTTCCAGTACAGCCCATCGTCTGGTTCTTCTTCGTCTTCCACATCATCAGACAATTCGCAGCTGTCGATGCAAGGCACTGGCACGGTCGAACCGTTTTTCATGCAGTAAATGTCGATTCCTTCATCGGGTTGGCGCTCTATAATTGTCCCACGCTTGACAACTGCGGTTTGATAGTACTCGTCAGCAACGCAGTTCTTCGGCCCCATTTTCGTGCATGGTCCTTGCCACTTCTTAAAAGGGCAGCTGGAGAGACTTTTTTTCATCCAGTACCGCACGTGGTGTACAAGCTCGCTTAAATTTGTCGAATGGCAAGCTTTTTTCCAGCCATACTGGACTCTGCCGTCTTCGCCACGATCTAGTTTGAGCATGGGCGCACCTGACCCCATGAACCCATTGTTGGCTGGAATACTGAAGTTCGGGAAGAAGAACGCGTGGGCCTTGGTTTCGACGATTTGTGCGATCCTTTCGTTATCGACGCTGCACTGATTCACAGGTTCCGTGAAGACATAGACCAGCTTGGGCACGTGGACTCGGTCGTTCTTCCCAAACGCCATCTCGCGGGTCCTCATTCCGACATCAGCCGCAGTGAATGTGAAAGGCGGTGTGTACGTGCCTTTGCCGATCTTTTCAGCCGCTTCGATCACCTTGTCAACGCTGTCCCCGTTCTCGATCGATAGGAGAAGGTTCTCATTGGATCCGAATTCGGCGATGGCCAACCTTGTTTCATTCGGGGCCAGATGAAACTTTTGCGCCATATCTTCGATCACTTCCTTCAGGAATTTGACGTTTTCTTCGTTGACCGGGTTCGTGACGGAGCTGTTGAAGTGGATGCCGATGGCCAGGTCGAACACGCGCGTGTTGATTTTCCATTCGGACTGCGGCTGGCCAATGATCGTCAAGAAGGCAGCCAAGCACACGAACAACCACAACGATGATTGCATTTTCGATTTGTGAGACGACGAGGGTGATTTTCGAGAGAGATGTCAATGACACGACTGATTCGCACGATTCCGCTCGCTGAAACTGACCATCACCCCGCGAGTTGATGAACTGTAAAGTTGTGCATGGCTGCTTTGGCGATGTGTAAACTTGCCAGATGAGCACTGCACTGTGTATATTTCAGGAGGGAAGTTTTTGATCCAGTAAGATTTTTGATGACGCTTATCGTTAAATCTTGATCCTCATACTTTGAACCTACAGCGGATATCGCGCACTCACGTGACGGCGAGTTTGGGCTGATCTTACCAGCGATCAGTCCAAGGTCTTCATTAGCCCATGGTAGAAAGGCTCATTCCTGCAGAGTATCGATCACTAGGACCCCGATTCCCACACCCCCTCAGGCAAGGATAATATCTCCATACACAGACAATAGACCTTAGAAAGCACACAGCTGGCCAACTCTCCAAAAACTGTCAAGGCCTCGAATGTTTTGGCCCACTGTACATATTGTAGATCTAGCTTATCGTTAGTGCTCTTGGCTGACAGAGTGTAAATGACAAAGCTTCTCTGCTAAAACTGTTTTAGAGAGCCTTGAGAAAGCTTGTTTCTTGACCTCATGCCTTGTCAGGTACCCGATCACAATGTCACAAAATTAAGACCGCTGCAACCCTCTCGCCTAGCGAGCCATCGCGAGTCGGAGGGAGACGTCAACGTCTCAGGCTGATGTTTCAGCCGCAAGACTTGCCTACTCCAGTCACCCACATTCTCTCCTTTGCCTGCCAGGCTTGGATGCACCGTTTTACGTACATTACCTTTGAACCCAGAAAAACCTGCTGTATGCACTGCGCATGGGAATATTGATCAGGACAACGCTGTCCACCGCAGCCAGCATGACTTAAGCCAGTCTGATTGGAAACCAAAGCGTATCTCGTTCAAAGTCGCTTATCACATTTCTTAGGAACTTTGACAGGTGGCAGAATTTCTAAAATTCGTATCAAAGACCCGAAAACTTTTGAACACGTTTGTTTATTGCGCGAGGTGCCCCACATTTTTAAAAAATATTGGCGAAGCTTTCCAGTTGTCAGAATTTCAGCCTAAATCAGGGGATTGTGAATTAAATAGGCCCCCTTATCCTGCTAATAGAAACTTTTTCTCAACACAATTTCTGAAATATCTGCTGTGCAATAATTGATGGGAGCATATTCTAGCACCCACATGCTCGAGACATAAAGTTGACTTGAAGCAGCCCGCAAAAGGTAATGGACAAGTATTGCAGTACTCTGCACAAAAAACGTGCATAATGTGCTGAGCCTGTGCGACACATTAGACAGGGCCTATCTCGACACCGCCTCACACTAGCACGGAAAGGATAAAACGATGCAGAATTTCATGCTCTTTCGAACAGCGCATCACGTTCTCTGCTAGGATGTGTTTCCACTCCTTCTTTCACTGAATTTCCATCCATACAAATCCTGGTGCTCTGGAACTTCTGTGCTTAATGAATTGGAATGCGCATCAGGCGACCTCCATGCAATAGTGCCTTTTTTGATGAAAAACTTTGCACCTGGTGTCTGCCTTTCGATTTGATCGCGCAAGGTTTCGGTTGCGTTCATGTCTTTTGGTTGGTGTGGCCCAGAACTCATTCATCGTAATTTATAAATTTCAGCCCTTACTCGCCCTTTCATGTTTCCATCGTGGCACTGCCGCGCGCACTGGGACCACGGCAAGGTGCACTGTCTTCTCGAAGTCTATATTCAGCATTGGGATCCAGTTATTTGATCAGGGCCAAAATGCCTCGTCATCGATATTCCCTTCAGCGAGAAGTAATGCAGCAATTGCATTGCGAATAAACTTTATCCCAAAAAATGGCATCACCACAGAATTTTCTGGTGGTGAATGCACACGGGGTGGAATTCAACATTTTTGGTGCAGAAAGATTGCTTTGAACGATTCGACACCAAGCAAAATTGAGAGATGCACAACCTGACAATCTGGCACCAATATCCGTCAGTTTTGAATGCTCTTTCGGCCACTGAAGTTGACATGCGCGATTTGCACGGATCACGAGGCTTCCGTGGATACTGGTAGCCGTAAATTTCACTTTCTGGTGGTCTGGGAAATCGGACTAACACCACGAATCAGGTTCGACCCAGTGGGGTCTTGCATGAGTTCGGTGTCGAACACTTCCGTATTCGATCAGGTTGTATGATGGTCTTGCGTGTGCATTATATAGAGTGCACCAACAGTTGATATATGCAGTAACGGCTGAATTAAAGTCGATGTGATTCTTCCGAAGAGCCACTCACAAACGTGATTTTGAATACACTCTGCATCAATAGGCTTCTAAAAACGGAAGTCAGAAAAAATTTGCACGAAGCAGATTAAGCGACAGAGAAAAAGCTGGGGTAATTGCCAGAAATTGCTGGCTAGTTGAAAAGCTAGTTGTATCTTGAGTGTTGTCTTTTCCATTACAGCTTTATTGAAGCGGTTGAGTGATAAGTTATGTGCATAAAAGACAGATGGAGTCATCGAATGCAGTTGCATACAGTAGAACATACGGGAAAGGCATTTGATGAATTTCGAGGAAACATGAGCTGAAAGCTGAAACAAATGAAACAAATATTCGGATTTTACGGCCAAATTTTTACCCCGATTCTGCGTGATCCGCTTACTATGCGGATATTTTGGCAGACAAGGAGAGCGTGTTTCATGTGTGCTGCATTCAGTTATCCTCATTGAAGTGGTTCTTTTCATGATTAGTAGCCTTCTGATACAAAAGAATCATCATCACAGAAAAAACACAGCATAGAGAACAGGCTGCAGGATCATTCGTTCATCACGATGGTCATGGCACAGCCTACTTGGAGGCGTACTTCCTGACCAAGTCATCGACTGGCGTCAGCGACAGTTCAGGCGGGGCCGAAACACTCCATTCGGCTGTTGACGACCCCAGGGCAGTCGAAGCCATCATCTTCTTCTGGGCATTCTGTTCCCTCACCAGGCGGATGTCGTAGAGCACGACGGCGACGGCGATCGGGATGGCGATGACACAGCCGATGCTCAGGCCGATCAGAGTGCGCTGCAGCTTGACGATGTACGGGTCGTCGTTCCAGTACAGGCCATCGTCCGGGTCTTCTTCGTCTTCCTTGTCATCGTCGCCAGGAGCACTCGAAGTGGGCGTGCCGATGGGGCTGGTGCTAGGCGTGACACTATCCGAGGTGTGAGTAGGGGTGCTGGGATTTTGGCAGCTGTCCGTACAAGGCATGGGCACAATCGAACCATTTTTCATGCAGTATAAGTGGATTCGATCGTCGGGTGGGCGCTCTTGAACCGTCCAATTCTGGAAAGTTGCAGTTTCGTAGTACTCGGCAGCTGAGCAGTTGTTTGGCCCCATTTTCGTGCACGGTCCCTGCCAGTTCTTGAAAACACAGCTGGATAGACTGCCTTCTACCCATGTTCGCACTTCGGTTGTGACATCGTACAGGCGTGCATCCCTTTGGCAAATGCCATTCCATGTATACATGACACCGCCGTCTTGTTTACGAGTCAAACTCAGCGCACCCACCACAAGCGCTTGGAACGAATCGCATCAGGCATGGCAAAGGTAGGAAATAAGACGGCATGGGCGTCGGTCTCGATAATTTCTTGGACACTTCGGTTTCGTTCTGTTTCATTCATTTCGCACACTTTCCTAGCAACTGCCGTGAAGACATAGACCAGCTTGGGGACATGGACTCGGTCGTTCTTCCCAAATGCCACCTCGCGGGTCCTCATTCCGACAGCGGCAGAAGTGAATGCGAAGGGCGGCGTGTAAGTGCCTTTGCCGATCTTTCCAGCCGCTTCGATCACCTTATCAGTACTGTCTCCGTTATCGAACGACAACACGAGCTCCGCGGCGGATCCGAATTCGACAATGGCTATCCTTGTTTGATTGTTTGCCAGAGTGAGCTTCTTCGCCAGATCTTTGATCACGTCCGTCACGAGTTCGACGCTCTCTTTGTTGACCACGTTTGTGACATTGCTGTCGTAATGAATTCCGATAGCTGGGTCGAACTCGCGCGCGTTCGACTTCCATTCGGATTTTTGCTTACCGGTGGTCATCGAGAAGATGGTCAAGCATACGAACAACCACCACGACGATTTCATGCGATATCTGAGATGATGATGAGTGAAATTTGGAGAGATATCTGCGACACGACTGATTTCTACGATTCTGTTCGCTGGAATGCTGACCACCGCCAGGCGTGCTGATGTAAAGTTGTGCACGGCTTCTTTAGCTTACAAGGGAACATGGCCAAACCTAGTCAAGCTTTGCAATTTTCGGTTTTGGCTGGCCATGCTCCTTTGTGAGTGTAAAGATGACAGCGCGCGCACATTGGAAGTGGAATTTTCCAATTCCTCGTTGGAATCTCGCATGATTTTGAGTGTCTCTTATCGATAATCTTGATCCTTGAGCTCTGATTTCTGAACGGATAATTACACTTCTACAGCATATGTAACTCATTTCGGTATGTGAACACTCCGCCCCACCCAGAGACGCGGATGCGGTCAATGACATTTGACTGTCCACTCTCACATCTCTTTGACTGTCCGTCTGTCAGGGACCATCCATAAAAGACGCGCAGACTACCCAGGAGCGTGTGTGGGGTAGGCTCACAGTGGACATCCACTTATTTGAAAATTGTGCGGCACTTCAAATCCGACTGCAATCAGGAATCGACTTTATTGCCGATTCCTGATTGCATTCCTGATTGATGTAGCGTAAAGTTGTGAATGGCTGCTTTCGCGTAATGTAAACTTTAATTAAGCACTGCGCTGTGCGCGTTAGATAAGTGATTTTCGATTCTGCGCCAGGATGTCATAAGATTTGAGATGTCTCTTATCCTTTATCCTTAAGCTCTGACTTCTAGGCAGATACATATATATTTCTATAGCATGTGTGACGCTCTAGTACGTGAACACGACATTCGCGCCCAAGCGATTCTGCGGCGGAGTGGATATTGCCATTGCTGGTTGACGGTCCATACTCAGGGTCAGCCTCGCCATCAAGCAAGAAGAGGAATTTCCTTTCTCGTCCTAGTTTTTCTCGATTAGCTTAGTAGAGCCTTGATCAGAACTCCATGAGCTCTTTTCACATCGCTGTCCGACGTGACTGCGTGTAGAGAAGAGCAATCTCGAGACCAACTCACCAGACGAGAATTATGTTACCTTCTCTCTTCTACTCTACTCGTCGCCTGCTCTGGCCATAGCCCTGGCGAGCCAAGCTTTGACTACATTGCATGATATATATACGCGGGAGATCCAAACTCTACTGTGACACTCCCAGCACTCAATGAGCTTGTATCACTTTGTCGAGGCCCATTACTGTATACAGTTGCCCAATTCTAAACACGACCAGCAATTCTCAGCTTGTTACGCCTTCTCAAATCTGGATGGGAATTGGGCATCAGCTGAAATGAGTCGACTGCGACTTGGGCTAGCCCACAAATGACCAACTAACCCAGAACGCTCGACAAAATGAGCACTGCGAGTCGAAACCATCTCGCCCGATTACGCTTCCTTCACAAACTGAATCTTACGCACACTCCCCACCTCCACACGACGCGAGCACATCCAGGTGGCTACGCCGTGGCTGTACTCTAGTCACCGAAATAGTGACGCACATCATACAACTCTGGGGGGTATGGAGACGCTCCATCCAGAAGACATGGAAACATTGTTCTCTGGCTTCCCAATAACGCTTTTCCCAGATGACGCTTCATAGGCTTCTCTGGCGCGGATGAAAGCACGAGGACGATAGGAATGGCGCAGCCGATGCTCACAGTTAGACATCAGAGTGCGCTTCAGGTTGATGATGTATAAAGTCTGTCGTCTTTGTCGTAGACGCGCTGGAATTATGTAGCTGTAGACGACGTCGGCAAAGCTGTAGCTGCGGGAATTGGTAGTCGTCAAGGTGGAGTTTGTGTAGGGCTTAGAACAGATACCTTTTCTTCACACAAGCACGCCTTAACTCAATAAACAATCCTACCATATAAACCAGCAGATTATCCTGCCTGTCTCAGTGCAGAAGAAAACTAGATGGAAAAAAGGGCAGCTAAACCCCAAGACTACTTGGAAAAAACCACGCAAATACAAGTAACTGAAATAGCAGAACATAATAATCGCCAATAAATCTTCGCGATTGTCTTTCCCGTTCTTCTCGTTGCCATTTTCGTCTTCGGAAGCACTCAAAGTGCGCGTGCCATTGCGGTTTGGGGTAGGCGTGACACTATTCGTGGTGTGAGTAGGGGTGCTGGGACTTTGGCAGTTGTCGGTACAAGGCATGGGCACAATCGAACCATTTTTCATGCAGTATAAGTGGATTCGATCGTCGGGCGGGCGCTCTTGAATCGCGTGATTCTGGAACGTTGCAGTTCGATAGTACTCGTCAGCAACGCAGTTGTTTCGTCCCATTTTCGTGCACGGTCCTTGCAACTTCTGGAAAACACAACTGGAGAGACTGCCTTCTATCCGTGTGCGCACTTCGGTTGTGACATCGTACAGGCGTGCATCCCTTTGGCAATTGCCATTCCATGCGTATGTGACACCGCCGTCTTGTTTACGAGTCAAATTGAGCGCACCCATCACAAGCGCTTGGAATCTATCGCCGGATGGCCAAGCAAAACTAGGCAAGAAGATGGCGTGTGCGTCCGTTACGATGATTTCTTGGACTCTTTCGTCTCGTTCGGCTTCACTGATTTCGCACACTTTCTCAGCAAATGTCGTGAAGACATAGACCAGCTTGGGCACGTGGACTCGGTCGTTCTTCCCAAACGCCATCTCGCGGGTCCTCATTCCGACATAAGCCGCAGTGAATGTGAAAGGCGGTATGTACGTCCCATTGCCGATCCTATTAGCCGCTCTGCTCACGTTTTTAAGGCTGACTCCGTTCTCGATCGACAGCAGGAGGTTCTCATTGGATCCGAATTCAACGATGGCCATCCTTGTTGCATTTGGAGTTGGAGAGAACATCACCGCCAGCGTTTTGATCATTTCAGCTACGAGATTGACGTTTTTTTTCATTGACCGGGTTGGTGACAGTGCTGTTGTAGTGGATGCCGATGGCCAAGTCGAACACGCTCGTGTTGTTTTCCCATTCGGACTGCGGCTGACCATTGATCGTCGAGAAGGCAGCCAAGCAAATAAAAAACCACAATGATGATCTCATTTTCGATTCGAGACGGCGGGGGTGAATTTGATGAGCGATGTCTGACATGACCGATTCGCACGATTCTTTTCGATGAAAGGCTGACAGCCACCACGCGCAGTGATGCACTGTAAAGTTGTACATGGCTGCTTTGGCGTCGTGTAAACTTGCCAAATTGAGCACTGCGCTGTTCACGTTGGAAGTTTGAAAGTGTGTTTTCAAATTTCGGCGCCTAAATTTAGTAAGATTTGTATCATCTCTTTTTGATAACCTTGATTCTTAGGGACAGATTTCTGAACAGATAACTATATTTCTAGAGCATATGTGACTCATTTTAGTATGTGAAAACTCGATCACACCCAAAGGGGTGGATGCGGTCAACCACATTTGACTGTCCACACTCATATTCGTCAGGGGCCATCCATGATGGATATGCAGGCTACCCGGGTGGGTGGAAAAGGGGGGCAAGACAACAGTTGAGGTTGACACCCAGTGGAGAGCCCGTTGACACGAAGGAGAAAAGGGAGATTGACAACCAGTGGAACCCGCCTATTGAAATTTGTTGGAGGTGTATTCGAACCTGTACCATTTCAAGTCCCCAATGTGTACTCTGCACAGACTAAAAATGTGACTGTCGACGTTAGACGTGACTGACTGGCTGATTAAGGCATAAAAGCCTTATTATCTGCGGGCAGTGTGGAGGTACTGACTAATCTGGACTGGTTCTTGATTTGAATTGATATTAACCTGTTGTCTAGTGCCATGCCCATGAGTGGCATTCGGTGGCCCTATCGCGATCAGTCGAGAGTCAGCCGCTAGTTGATGGCTGTCTCTGTTTCTCATTCCATCTGTATATTTCTGCAGCCAAAGACAACCTGTCCATACTGTCCATACAAATAGATTTTGTATCGAACTGTGTTACGGAGACAGGCCTTGATTTCAATGCGGACAAAATGCAGGCCTGTATATTCCGTTTGAATAAGCTCGCAGCTGAATTTCCTGTACTACTCTTGAATGGTAAGCCAATACAATTTACGGACACTGTCAAGTATTTAGGAGTTCATTTCTCGCTAGATTACGGGTCTGTTGCTTGGTCTCCAATACAAAACAAGCTATCGGATGATCTCGGAAGGGCGCAAAAATTTGCTGCACGGGCAGTTCTCAACAATTGGACAATATCCTACGAATCGGCGCTGGAGACACTGAAGTGGACTTCATTATCTGACCGAAGAAATCACCACAAATTATTGCAATTTTATCGGTATTACCATGGACAGGCGGCTTACCCAAATCGGCATTTTGTTCATGCGGACATGTGTGGTCGTCGCGTGAGTGCTCGCACCTCACAACCACATCAATTGGAAATAACAAAATGTCGATCAAAAACCTTTACTCAAAGTTTTGAATTTTCTTCAATGACTTTATGGAACACTGTGATACCAAGCACCATCGCTTTTAGTTGTTTTACCGAGTTCAAAGATTTTGTGACAAAGATTCGTTTTTGACATGCTTTTATTTTAACTTTATCTTGTCCTTGTTTTATGTGCTGTGCCTCATCAGTGGACTGGTAAGTCTTTTGGCATAGTAAACTTTAGCATAGCATAGCATAGGGCGCAGCACCAAAAAATATAAGTCTAAAAGTCACTGTCGATTAAAATAAAGATTGGAAACGAATCGTTTAAAAGTGTCATGCGTACTATTTGCTATATCATACGGCAAATCATTCCACAGATTTATGGCTGACACTTCGAAAGCCTGCGAGTATGTTGCAGTTCTCCCAGCAGGTTTCAAGATGGTGAGGAGCCGTTATGCGTTCACTGAACCTACGACCAGACATGTCGGTATGGGTTAGTCGTTGATGTGATGGATTGGCAGTCAGCCCATGATAAATCCGGTAGAAGTGCATTAGTTTCAGTTGATTTCTACGATTTTTCAAACTAGGCAGCTTTAGGGCAGCCAACGTGGTGTCATTGTCAATATGCCGTTGGTTTTGCCAACAGAGGATGCATAATCGAGACGAGGGATAATGCATTGTGTATAGATGGTCTTCAGAACATTGGTAGCCAATTTTCCAAACTTGCGGCGAACTGCACCGATCATACGCCTGCAAGATGAGGCGAGCTGACGGCGGCTTCATGAGCTCCTCTGGTATTTTTCCCCTTCCTCAGGCGGATGTCGTCGATCAGAGTGCGCTCCAGGTTAACGATGTATGAATCCTCATTCCAGTACAGACAGTCGTCATTCTAATGGACGAAGTGGAATTAGTGGCACGACATGAGCAAAGTTGTAGCTGCGAAAATGATAGTCAACAACGTGGAGTGTGTGTATGGCACATAACAGGTTTCTTTTCCTTTTTAGCTTGAACAAAGGCGTTTTTATCAATACTTTTGCTGTGTGACTTTTTACTTGGGTGCGCATGATATGTGTTTTAAGAAGTAAAACTAGAACTAGAACTCGAACTTCACACACGCACACCACAAAAGCAAGAAACAACCCTACCATACTGTATAACCCAGATTATCCTGCCCTGTTTCAGTGCAGAGGAAAACTAGATACGAAAAAGGACAGCTAAACTTCCAGGACTATTTGGAAAGCATACCATGCAAATACGAATAAGTCAAAAAGCCCACCAGGATAACCACAATCAAATCTTCCGGACGGTCTTTCCCTTCCTTCTCATTCACATCATCGTCGGCAGAAGCGCTCGAAGTGCGCGTATTGTGGCGGCTGGGGGCGGGCGTGATACTATCTGTGGTTTGAGATGGGGTGCTAGGACTTTGGCAGCTGTCGGTGCAAGGCACTGACACAGTCCAACCGAACCGACATGGGTCGCTGCAGGTGCGAATCAGTCTCGGTTCCTATAGCTGGACAATAGCAACGTACAGGGCTTACTGCGCGCGCCGACTAGCGGACTATCAGATCATACACAGCAGAAAATATGGGAAGGCGAAGGGAGCCGCGGTACTAGTCGCGGCCATACCAGACGGAATCACCTACGAGAACTGGAGACTTCGAGGGCATGTGCGTGGGGGGGGGGGGGGACGCGAGCCGGCATGATTGGAAGGCATTCCTGGCCTGTACTGAAGGGAGAGGGTGGTGAAGCTTTTACACTAAGTTCAATACCAGTCTCCTACTTTGGTCCGTAGGCGGATCCCTGCAGTAGGTCCGTGCAGGTCAAGTTCTGGACGACTGTAGTTGGTGTGTTTGACCTGTACACGGTAGTGTATCTGGTTGCCTTGACTGGCCCTGAATACAGCGTATCATTGCCTTGGTTGGCCGCTCGATACGCTCCTCCAGGCGAGGCTGAAACTTGTCGGGTCGGGTGTCTCAGGCACCTACGACTAGGTGACCTGCCAGGAGGCTTTCGCTCCCTGCGATATCTTCACCAATGTAGGGGTATTCCGCCTATTACACAACCCTACAGTGCAATGGCAATGATTACCGCGCTCAAACGACACTCCGTGCAGAGAGTCAATGAAATTCTGAACGCGCATTTTGTCTCACCGACTAAATCCGTGTCCATCCTTGTTCATCCTTTATATGCATGAGATCGGAGAGAGCAGTGACAGTTGCAGTGGAGCAATGGATTGATCCTCAACCCCTACTGTATGGTTTGGAAACTCTTATCCCCAGCGACAGACGTTGGTTTGTGGAGCATAAACCTTCGCTGGCCGCGCGCCATGCCATTGGTGACCCAGGCAGATGGCGAAGGACGAGGGAGGACTATCCCTTGTTGCCTCTAACGCTCGCACTGGTGGAGAGTTCGCTCATCATACGACTACGACTGGTGATACGAGCTGGTAGTCCCGGGTAATGTGGGGCGACATGATACCCTGATCAACAATGAATAATTTGATCGCTGCGTCAAATCGAAACTGCTTTCTCTCAGTTCGTGCGTGCGTGCTTTGCAAGTGCCAACTTTTCTTCCTTTTACTGCGGAGAAGAACCGATGCTAGTACACTCGATGAAAATACAAAACATTCAGCGATCGATTGAAAACATGAACCTCCTCATCTTGCATCCTCCCTGACTCAGATCCTTTCTTCATTTCTTCTTTCCAGCATACCTTTTCACCAAGGCATCGGTAGGCGTCAAGGACAATTCGGGCGGTTGCGACACGCTCCAGGCACCGGACGGCGGTCCCTTGGCGCTGGCTTGCTTCACCATCTTCTTTTGGGCATTCTGTTCCTTCACCAGGCGGATGTCGTAGATCACGACGGCGATGGCGATTGGGATGGCGATGACACAGCCGATGCTCAGGCCGATCAGAGTGCGCTGCAGGTTGACGATGTACGGGTCGTCGTTCCAGTACAGCCCGTCGTCCGGGTCTTCTTCGTCTTCCTCGTCCTCATCGTCGTCGTCAGCAGCACTCGAAGATCGCATGTCGCTGGGGCTGGGGGTATGCGTGTCGCTGACTTTGCTCGAGGTGGGAGGCGGGATTCTGGAATTTTGGCAGCTGTCGGTGCAAGGCACTGGTACGGTCGAACCGTTTTTCATACAGTAAATGTCGATTCCTTCGTCGAATGGGCGCTCTTCAATCACCCCAGTTTTGTTGACATTTGCACTTCGATAGTATTCATCAGCAGCGCAGTTGCTTAGCCCCATTTTCTTGCATGGTCCTTGCCACTTCTTGAAAACACAGCTTTGGACGTTCAGTTCCATTTTTTTGAGCAATTGGAATGCAAAGTTTCCTCCGAAGTAAGTGACAGACCATTTATAAGAGACATCACCGTTTTGATCGCGAGTCAGAACGAGGTTAATCATATACGCTCCGCCTTGATGAGTGAAGCTCGAGAAGAAGAGGACATGTGAGTAGGTTGGGACGATTCTCCCGGCAATTGTGTCCTGTTCATTCTGACTTAAGCCAGGCCATGCTGTGAAGACGATGACCAGCTTGGGCACGTGGACTCGTTTGTTCTTCCCAAACGCCATCTCGCGGGTCCTCTTGCCGACATCGACAGCAGTGAATGGGAAAGTCGGTGTGTACGTCCCTTTGCCGATCTTCCCAGCCGCTTCGATCACCTTGTCCTCGCTGACTCCGTTCTCGATCGACAGCAGGAGCGTTTCGGTGGATCCGAATTCTGCGATGGCCAACCTTGTTTCATTTGGGGCCAGATGGAACTTTTGCGCCATATCTTCGATCACTTCCTTCAGGAATTTGACGTTTTCTTCGTTGACCGGGTTCGTGACGGAGCTGTTGAAGTGGATGCCGATGGCCAGGTCGAACACGCGCGTGTTTTTTTCCCATTCGGACTGCAACTGACCATTGATTGTCGAGAAGGCAGCCAAGCACACGAACAACCACAACGATGATTGCATTTTCGATTTGTGAGACGACGAGGGTGATTTTCGAGAGAGATGTCAATGACACGACTGATTCGCACGATTCCGCTCGCTGAAACTGACCATCACCCCGCGAGTTGATGAACTGTAAAGTTGTGCATGGCTGCTTTGGCGATGT
The DNA here is from genome assembly GCA_030248295.1 of Mesodorylaimus sp. YZB2_4. Lineage (NCBI taxonomy): Eukaryota > Metazoa > Nematoda > Enoplea > Dorylaimida > Dorylaimidae > Mesodorylaimus > Mesodorylaimus sp. YZB2_4. The sequence goes on from JASANH010000148.1 coordinate 81,504, forward strand.
GTAAACTTGCCAGATGAGCACTGCACTGTGTATATTTCAGGAGGGAAGTTTTTGATCCAGTAAGATTTTTGATGACGCTTATCGTTAAATCTTGATCCTCATACTTTGAACTTACAGCAGATATCGCGCACTCACGTGACGGCGAGTTTGGGCTGATCTTACAAACAATCAGTCCAAGGTCTTCATTAGCCCATGGTAGAAAGGCTCATTCCTGCAGAGTATCGATCACTAGGACCCCGATTCCTACACCCCCTCAGGCAAGGATAATATCTCCATACACAGACAATAGACCTTAGAAAGCACACAGCTGGCCAACTCTCCAAAAACTGTCAAGGCCTCGAATGTTTTGGCCCACTGTACATATTGTAGATCTAGCTTATCGTTAGTGCTCTTGGCTGACAGAGTGTAAATGACAAAGCTTCTCTGCTAAAACTGTTTTAGAGAGCCTTGAGAAAGCTTGTTTCTTGACCTCATGCCTTGTCAGGTACCCGATCACAATGTGACAAAATTAAGACCGCTGCTACCCTCTCGCCTAGCGAGCCATAGCGAGTCGGAGGGAGACGTCAACGTCTCAGGCTGATGTTTCAGCCGCAAGACTTGCCTACTCCAGTCACCCACATTCTCTCCTATGCCTGCCAGGCTTGAATGCACCGTTTTACGTACATTACCTTTGAACCCAGAAAAACCTGCTGTATGCACTGCGCATGGGAATATTGATCAGGACAACGCTGTCCACCGCAGCCAGCATGACTTAAGCCAGTCTGCTTGGAAACCAGGGCGAGGACATGTACATGAATGCTGACCAAAGCTTGTCCATAATGTCCGATTAAGTTTGTGGCAGTTTATATTAAACGCCCGAAACAAACTGAATTGGCTTCAAATCGTTGTCACTATAATTATCTCGTTCAAAGTCGCTTATCACATTTCTTAGGCACTTCGACAGGCGGCAGAATTTCTAAAATTCGTATCAAAGAGCTAAAACTTTGAAACACGTTCATTCATTGCGCGGGGTGCCCCGTACATGCAGAAAATATCGACGAAGCTCCCCAATCGTCAAAATTTCAGCCTAAATTAACGGATCGAGCACTAAAAATAGACCCCTTATCCTGCCAAAAGAAATTTTTTTCACAACACAATTTCTGAAATATCTGCTGTGCAAGAATTGATGGGAGCATATTCTAGCACCCACATGCTCGAGACATAAAGTTGACTTGAAGCAGCCCGCAAAAGGTAATGGACAAGTATTGCAGTACTCTGCACAAAAAACGTGCATAATGTGCTGAGCCTGTGCGACACATTAGACAGGGCCTATCTCGACACCGCCTCACACTAGCACGGAAAGGATAAAACGATGCAGAATTTCATGCTCTTTCGAACAGCGCATCACGTTCTCTGCTAGGATGTGTTTCCACTCCTTCTTTCACTGAATTTCCATCCATACAAATCCTGGTGCTCTGGAACTTCTGTGCTTAACGAATTGGAACGCGCGTTAGGCGACCTGCCATGCTGTAATGCCTTTTTTGATGAAAAACTTTTTACCTGGTGTCTGCCTTTCGATTTGATCGCGCAAGGTTTCGGTTGCGTTCATGTCTTCTGGTTGGTGTGGCCCAGAACTCATTCCTCATAATTTTTAAATTTCAGCCCTTACTCGCCCTTTCATGTTTCCATCGTGGCACTGCCGCGCGCACTGGGACCACGGCAAGGTGCACTGTCTTCTCGAAGTCTATATTCAGCATTGGGATCCAGTTATTTGATCAGGGCCAAAATGCCTCGTCATCGATATTCCCTCCAGCGAGAAGTAATGCAGCAATTGCATTGCGAATAAACTTTATCCCAAAAAATGGCATCACCACAGAATTTTCTGGTGGTGAATGCATACAGGGTGGAATTCAACATTTTTGGTGCAGAAAGATTTCTTTGAACGATTCGACACCAAGCAAAACTGAGAGATGCACAACCTGACAATCTGGCACCAATATACGTCAGTTTTGAATGCTCTTTCGGCCACTGAAGTTGACATGCGCGATTTGCACGGATCACGAGGCTTCCGTGGATACTGGTAGCCGTAAATTTCACTTTCTGGTGGTCTGGGAAATCGGACTAACACCACGAATCAGGTTCGACCCAGTGGGGTCTTGCATGAGTTCGGTGTCGAACACTTCCGTATTCGATCAGGTTGTATGATGGTCTTGCGTGTGTATTATATAGAGTGCACCAACAGTTGATATATGCAGTAACGGCTGAATTAAAGTCGATGTGATTCTTCCGAAGAGCCACTCACAAACGTGATTTTGAATACACTTTGCATCAATAGGCTTCTAAAAACGAAAGTCAGAAGAAATTTGCACGAAGCAGGTTAAGCGACAGAAAAAACTGGGGTAATTGCCAGAAATTGCTGGCTAGTTGAAAAATGGCTGTGTGGTCTATTTGTGAGGACGTGATGAAAGCAAGGATGTGATTAATCGTGGGACTGACTGTAAATGGATTCTCTTAGTTACGCATGTGCTGTGGGACCCAACCCAATCGATTTGCATTCTGCGGGCTTACAAAACCAATCTTGCACCACGACTCTGAGCCATCATGCACGTAGGGGGGTATCTTGAGCGTTGTCTTTTCCATTACAGCTTTATTGAAGCGGTTGAGTGATAAGTTATGTGCATAAAAGACAGATGGAGTCATCGAATGCAGCCGCATACAGTAGAACATACGGGAAAGGCGTTTGATGAATTTCGAGGAAACATGAACTGAAAGCTGAAACAAATGAAACAAATATTCGGATTTTACGGCCAAATTTTTACCCCGATTCTGCGTGATCCGCTTACTATGCGGATATTTTGGCAGACAAGGAGAGCGTGTTTCATGTGTGCTGCTTTCAGTTATCCTCATTGAAGTGGTTCTTTTCATGATTAGTAGCCTTCTGATACAAAAGAGTCATCATCACAGAAAAAACACAGCATAGAGAACAGGCTGCAGGATCATTCGTTCATCACGATGGTCATGGCACAGCCTACTTGGAGGCGTACTTCTTGACCAAGTCATCGACTGGCGTCAGCGACAGTTCAGGCGGGGCCGAAACACTCCATTCGGCTGTTGATCCCAGGACACTCGACTGCATCATTTTCTTTTGGGCATTCTGTTCCCTCACCAGGCGGATGTCGTAGAGCACGACGGCGATGGGGATGGCGATGACAAAGCCGATGCTCAGGCCGATCAGAGTGCGCTGCAGGTTGACGATGTACGGGTCGTCGTTCCAGTACAGTCCGTCGTCCAGGTCTTCTTCGTCTTCGTCGTCGTCGTCAGCAGCACTCGAAGTGGGCGTGCCGATGGGGCTGGTGCTAGGCGTGACACTATCCGAGGTGTGAGTAGGGGTGCTGGGATTTTGGCAGCTGTCCGTACAAGGCATGGGCACAATCGAACCATTTTTCATGCAGTATAAGTGGATTCGATCGTCGGGTGGGCGCTCTTGAACCGTCCAATTCTGGAAAGTTGCAGTTTCGTAGTACTCGGCAGCTGAGCAGTTGTTTGGCCCCATTTTCGTGCACGGTCCCTGCCAGTTCTTGAAAACACAGCTGGATAGACTGCCTTCTACCCATGTTCGCACTTCGGTTGTGACATCGTACAGGCGTGCATCCCTTTGGCAAATGCCATTCCATGTATACATGACACCGCCGTCTTGTTTACGAGTCAAACTCAGCGCACCCACCACAAGCGCTTGGAACGAATCGCATCAGGCATGGCAAAGGTAGGAAATAAGACGGCATGGGCGTCGGTCTCGATAATTTCTTGGACACTTCGGTTTCGTTCTGTTTCATTCATTTCGCACACTTTCCTAGCAACTGCCGTGAAGACATAGACCAGCTTGGGGACATGGACTCGGTCGTTCTTCCCAAATGCCACCTCGCGGGTCCTAATTCCGACAGCGGCAGCAGTGAATGCGAAGGGCGGCGTGTACGTGCCTTTGCCGATCTTCCCAGCCGCTTCGATCACCTTATCAGTACTGTCTCTGTTATCGAACGACAACACGAGCTCCGCGGCGGATCCGAATTCGACAATGGCTATCCTTGTTTGATTGTTTGCCAGAGTGAGCTTCTTCGCCAGATCTTTGATCACGTCCGTCACGAGTTCGACGCTCTCTTTGTTGACCACGTTTGTGACATTGCTGTCGTAATGAATTCCGATAGCTGGGTCGAACTCGCGCGCGTTCGACTTCCATTTGGATTTTTGCTTACCGGTGGTCATCGAGAAGATGGTCAAGCATACGAACAACCACCACGACGATTTCATGCGATATCTGAGATGATGATGAGTGAAATTTGGAGAGATATCTGCGACACGACTGATTTCTACGATTCTGTTCGCTGGAATGCTGACCACCGCCAGGCGTGCTAATGTAAAGTTGTGCACGGCTTCTTTAGCTTACAAGGGAACATGGCCAAACCTAGTCAAACTTTGCAATTTTCGGTTTTGGTTGGCCATGTTCCTTTGTGAGTGTAAAGATGACAGCGCGCGCACATTGGAAGTGGAATTTTCCAATTCCTCGTTGGAATCTCGCATGATTTTGAGTGTCTCTTATCGATAATCTTGATCCTTGAGCTCTGATTTCTGAACGGATAATTACACTTCTAAAGCATATGTAACTCATTTCGGTATGTGAACACTCCGCCCCACCCAGAGACGCGGATGCGGTCAATGACATTTGACTGTCCACTCTCACATCTCTTTGACTGTCCGTCTGTCAGGGACCATCCATAAAAGACGCGCAGACTACCCAGGAGCGTGTGTGGGGTAGGCTCACAGTGGACATCCACTTATTTGAAAATTGTGCGGCACTTCAAATCCGACTGCAATCAGGAATCGACTTTATTGCCGATTCCTGATTGCATTCCTGATTGATGTAGCGTAAAGTTGTGAATGGCTGCTTTCGCGTAATGTAAACTTTAATTAAGCACTGCGCTGTGCGCGTTAGATGAGTGATTTTCGATTCTGCGCCAGGATGTCATAAGATTTGAGATGTCTCTTATCCTTTATCCTTAAGCTCTGACTCTCACAGATACATATATATCTATAGCATGTACGCTCTAGACGAACACACACCCCCAACATCTCCAATACACACCCAACAACCCCACAAAAAAAATTCCACTACAACTCCCCACAAAAAAACACCACCAACAAACCTCCACCCCCAACCCAAATACAATATAAAACAACAAACACACCACCCAAATCCCATACACAAAAAACACAAACACCACAAAAAAAAACCACAAAACCAACAACCCAAACCCAAAAAAACAAACCCCACCCCACAACAAACTACCACACCCCCCCCCCACACCACACACCAAAAACACAAACCAAAAAAACCCAAACCAAACACCAAACAAAAAACCCCACAAAACAAAAAAAAAAACAAACAAAAACAATCTTCACACAAGCACGCCTTAACTCAATAAACAATCCTACCATATAAACCAGCAGATTATCCTGCCTGTCTCAGTGCAGAAGAAAACTAGATGGAAAAAAGGGCAGCTAAACCCCAAGACTACTTGGAAAAAACCACGCAAATACAAGTAACTGAAATAGCAGAACATAATAATCGCCAATAAATCTTCGCGATTGTCTTTCCCGTTCTTCTCGTTGCCATTTTCGTCTTCGGAAGCACTCAAAGTGCGCGTGCCATGGCGGTTTGGGGTAGGCGTGACACTATTCGTGGTGTGAGTAGGGGTGCTGGGACTTTGGCAGTTGTCGGTACAAGGCATGGGCACAATCGAACCATTTTTCATGCAGTATAAGTGGATTCGATCGTCGGGTGGGCGCTCTTGAATCGCGTGATTCTGGAACGTTGCAGTTCGATAGTACTCGTCAGCAACGCAGTTGTTTGGTCCCATTTCCGTGCACGGTCCTTGCAACTTCTGGAAAACACAACTGGAGAGACTGCCTTCTATCCGTGTGCGCACTTCGGTTGTGACATCGTACAGGCGTGCATCCCTTTGGCAATTGCCATTCCATGCGTATGTGACACCGCCGTCTTGTTTACGAGTCAAATTGAGCGCACCCACCACAAGCGCTTGGAATCTATCGCCGGATGGCCAAGCAAAACTAGGCAAGAAGATGGCGTGTGCGTCCGTTACGATGATTTCTTGGACTCTTTCGTCTCGTTCGGCTTCACTGATTTCGCACACTTTCTCAGCAAATGTCGTGAAGACATAGACCAGCTTGGGCACGTGGACTCGGTCGTTCTTCCCAAACGCCATCTCGCGGGTCCTCATTCCGACATAAGCCGCAGTGAATGTGAAAGGCGGTATGTACGTCCCGTTGCCGATCCTATTAGCCGCTCTGCTCACGTTTTTAAGGCTGACTCCGTTCTCGATCGACAGCAGGAGGTTCTCATTGGATCCGAATTCAACGATGGCCATCCTTGTTGCATTTGGAGTTGGAGAGAACATCACCGCCAGCGTTTTGATCATTTCAGCTACGAGATTGACGTTTTTTTTCATTGACCGGGTTGGTGACAGTGCTGTTGTAGTGGATGCCGATGGCCAAGTCGAACACGCTCGTGTTGTTTTCCCATTCGGACTGCGGCTGACCATTGATCGTCGAGAAGGCAGCCAAGCAAATAAAAAACCACAATGATGATCTCATTTTCGATTCGAGACGGCGGGGGTGAATTTGATGAGCGATGTCTGACATGACCGATTCGCACGATTCTTTTCGATGAAAGGCTGACAGCCACCACGCGCAGTGATGCACTGTAAAGTTGTACACGGCTGCTTTGGCGTCGTGTAAACTTGCCAAATTGAGCACTGCGCTGTTCACGTTGGAAGTTTGGAAGTGTGTTTTCAAATTTCGGCGCCTAAATTTAGTAAGATTTGTATCATCTCTTATTGATAATCTTGATTCTTAGGGACAGATTTCTGAACAGATAACTATATTTCTAGAGCATATGTGACTCATTTTAGTATGTGAAAACTCCATCACACCCAAAGGGGTGGATGCGGTCAACCACATTTGACTGTCCACACTCATATTCGTCAGGGGCCATCCATGATGGATATGCAGGCTACCCGGGTGGGTGGGAAAGGGGGGGGCAAGACAACAGTTGAGGTTGACACCCAGTGGAGAGCCCGTTGACACGAAGGAGAAAAGGGAGATTGACAACCAGTGGACACCCGCCTATTGAAATTTGTTGGAGGTGTATTCGAACCTGTACCATTTCAAGTCCCCAATGTGTACTCTGCACAGACTAAAAATGTGACTGTCGACGTTAGACGTGACTGACTGGCTGATTAAGGCATAAAAGCCTTATTATCTGCGGGCAGTGTGGAGGTACTAACTAATCTGGACTGGTTCTTGATTTGAATTGATATTAACCTGTTGTCTAGTGCCATGCCCATGAGTGGCATTCGGTGGCCCTATCGCGATCAGTCGAGAGTCAGCCGCTAGTTGATGGCTGTCTCTGTTTCTCATTCCATCTGTATATTTCTGCAGCCAAAGACAACCTGTCCATACTGTCCATACAAATAGATTTTGTATCGAACTGTGTTACGGAGACAGGCCTTGATTTCAATGCGGACAAAATGCAGGCCTGTATATTCCGTTTGAATAAGCTCGCAGCTGAATTTCCTGTACTACTCTTGAATGGTAAGCCAATACAATTTACGGACACTGTCAAGTATTTAGGAGTTCATTTCTCGCCGGATTTGCACTTCAGTCGTCACTGCCATGAAATTGCCTCTTCTTCCAGACAAATGATTGGAGCTTTTCGAAGAAAATTTGGGAATGAAAACAATGAACTCCAATGAAAACAAGCTATCGGATGATCTTGGAAGGGCGCCAAAATTTGCTGCACGGGCAGTTCTCAACAATTGGACAATATCCTACGAATCGGCGCTGGAGACACTGAAGTGGACTTCATTATCTGACCGAAGAAATCACCACAAATTATTGGAATTTTATCGGCATTACCATGGACAGGCGGCTTACCCAAATCAGCATTTTGTTCATGCGGACATGTGTGGTCGTCGCGTGAGTGCTCGCACCTCACAACCACATCAATTGGAAATAACCAAATGTCGATCAAAAACCTTTACTCAAAGTTTTGAATTTTCTTCAATGACTTTATGGAACACTGTGATACCAAGCACCATCGCTTTTAGTTGTTTTACCGAGTTCAAAGATTTTGTGACAAAGATTCGTTTTTGACATGCTTTTATTTTAACTTTATCTTGTCCTTGTTTTATGTGCTGTGCCTCATCAGTGGACTGGTAAGTCTTTTGGCATAGTAAACTTTAGCATAGCATAGCATAGGGCGCAGCACCAAAAAATATAAGTCTAAAAGTCACTGTCGATTAAAATAAAGATTGGAAACGAATCGTTTAAAAGTGTCATGCGTACTATTTGCTATATCATACGGCAAATCATCCCACAGATTTATGGCTGACACTTCGAAAGCCTGCGAGTATGTTGCAGTTCTCCCAGCAGGTTTCAAGATGGTGAGGAGCCGTTATGCGTTCACTGAACCTACGACCAGACATGTCGGTATGGGTTAGTCGTTGATGTGATGGATTGGCAGTCAGCCCATGATAAATCCGGTAGAAATGCATTAGTTTCAGTTGATTTCTACGATTTTTCAAACTAGGCAGCTTTAGGGCAGCCAACGTGGTGTCATTGTCAATATGCCGTTGGTTTTGCCAACAGAGGATGCATAATCGAGACGAGGGATAATGCATTGTGTATAGATGGTCTTCAGAACATTGGTAGCCAATTTTCCAAACTTGCGGCGAACTGCACCGATCATACGCTTGCAAGATGAGGAGAGCTGACGGCGGCTTCATGAGCTCCTCTGGTATTTTTCCCCTTCCTCAGGCGGATGTCGTCGATCAGAGTGCGCTCCAGGTTAACGATGTATGGATCGTCATTCCAGTACAGACAGTCGTCTTTCTCATGGACGAAGTGGAATTAGTGGCACGACATGAGCAAAGTTGTAGCTGCGAAAATGATAGTCAACAACGTGGAGTGTGTGTATGGCACATAACAGGTTTCTTTTCCTTTTTAGCTTAAACAAAGGCGTTTTTATCAATACTTTTGCTGTGTGACTTTTTACTTGAGTGCGCATGATATGTGTTTTAAGAAGTAAAACTAGAACTAGAACTCGAACTTCACACACGCACACCACAAAAGCAAGAAACAACCCTACCATACTGTATAAACCAGATTATCCTGCCCTGTTTGAGTGCAGAGAAAAACTAGATACGAAAAAAGACAGCTAAACTTCCAGGACTATTTGGAAAGCATACCATGCAAATACGAATAACTCAAAAAGCCCACCAGGATAACCACGATCAAATCTTCCGGACGGTCTTTCCCTTCCTTTTCATTCCCATCATCGTCGGCAGAAGCGCTCGAAGTGCGCGTATTGTGGCGGCTGGGGGCGGGCGTGATACTATCTGTGGTTTGAGATGGGGTGCTAGGACTTTGGCAGCTGTCGGTGCAAGGCACTGACACAGTCGAACCGTTTTTCATGCAGTAAATGTCGATTTCGTTATCAGGTGGGCGCTCTTGAACCGTCCCATTCTTGATAACTGCAGTTTGATAGTGCTCAGCAGCGACGCAGCTGTCCGGTTCTATTTTCGTGCATGGCCCCTGCCACTCCTTGAAAGGGCAGGAGGAGAGAGTGCTGTTTATCCATGCGCCCAAATCGATGGTAAGAACGTTCAAAGATCCAGTCCCGAAGCAATTTCCATTCCATACGTAGCTGACGCCACCGTCTTCCTTGCGAGTCAAATTGAACGCCCCCACCACAAGCGCTTGGAATCTATCACCGGCTGGCCAGGCAAAGGTAGGAAAAAAGACGGCATGGGCGTCAGTTTTGATGATTTCTTGGACTCTTCGCTCTCGTTCGGCTTCACTGACTTCGCACACTTTCTCAGCAAAAGTCGTGAAGACATAGACCAGCTTGGGGACATTGACTCGGTCGTTCTTCGCAAAAGCTATTTCACGGGTCCTTTTGCCGACATCAGCAGCAGTGAATGGGAAAGGCGGTGTGTAAGTCCCGTTGCCGATCTTTTCCGCCGCTTTGGTCACGTTCCTATAGCTGCTTCCATTCTCGATCGACAACAGCAGCGTCTCATGGGATCCGAATTCGACGATGGCCATCCTTGTTCTATTTTGAGCCGGATAGAACATCTCCGCCAGCACCAAGATCACTTCCTTCAAGAGATTGACACTTTTTTTGTTGACTACATTCATGACGGAACTGTTGTAGTGGATGCCGAAGGCCAGGTCGAATACGCGCGTGTTGTAGTTCCATTCGGATTTTGGTTGACCATTGATCGAGAAGACAGCCAAGCACACGAGCAAACACAGCGATGATTTCATTTTTGATTGGTGAGACGACGATGAGGGTGAATTTGATAAGAGATTTTTGTGAGACGACTTATTTCTACGATTCTGTTCGCTGAAGTGCCGACCACCGCCAGGCGTGCTGATGTAAAGTTGTGCACGGCTTCTTTAGCTTACAAGGGAGCATGGCCAAACCTAGTCAAGCTTTGCAATTTTCGGTTTTGGTTGGCCATGCTCCTTTGTGAGTGTAAAGATGACAGCGCGCGCACATTGGGAGTGGAATTTTCAAATTCCTCGTTGGATTTCGCATGATTTTGAGTGTTGTAACCAGGCCTGGCAGGCGTAGGAGGGAGGCAGCCGACCGAAGTCGGCGGGACAAAAACTCCGACTGGAGCAGGCGAGTCTTGCGACTATACCTACGGCTGAAACGTCAACCCGAGGGGTTGACGTCTCCCAGCCAGGGGAGAGTATCGATTACTCTCTCCCACTCGCCATGGCCTACCAGGCGGGGGGTTACAGTGTCTCTTATCGATAATCTTGATCCTTGAGCTCTGATTTCTGAACGGATAATTACACTTCTAAAGCATATGTAACTCATTTCGGTATGTGAACACTCCGCCCCACCCAGAGACGCGGATGCGGTCAATGACATTTGACTGTCCACTCTCACATCTTTTTTGGTCCATCTGTCAGGGACCATCCATAAAAGACGCGCAGACTACATAGGAGCGTGGGTGGGGTAGGCTCACAGTGGACATCCACTTATTTGAAAATTGTGCGGCACTTCAAATCCGATTGCAATCAGGAATCGACTTTCTTGCCAATAAAATCGCGGCCCTCGGCCTCTCTTTCAACAGCGAGAAAACTCGAGCTTGCGTCTTCCGACTCAATCACAAGGCAATAGATTTGCCGACTGTCAGCCTTCAGGAGGAGCCAATTAATTTTTCTGATTCGGCCAAATACCTCGGGGGTCCAATTCTCATCAAACATGCGCTTCGCCCAGCATTGCCAGGAAATCGCTCGCTCAGCAAGGCGAATGATTGGCGCTTTTCGACAAAAATTTGGCAAATTGGCTTAAAAGGTTCTTCACAGCGTCTACATTCAATGTGCGAGGCCCCGGCTTGAACATGGATGCTGCACATGGTCCCCAACTGACAATCAACAAGGTTTGTGTGACGAGCTGAAACGTGCTCAAAAGTTTGCCGCGAGATCGGTCAGAAACTATGAGCGTATTTTGACGTCCCGTTAGTGCATAGCAACGTGCTTGGGCGACTTAAAATGGCATAGCATAGCATGGATGCTCAAATCAAGCCCAGAAGCTGGCGTTTGGGAAAAGCGGCATTGGGAAGCCAGCGAACAATGTTTCCGTGTCTTCTGGATGGAGCGTCTCCCTGGGCCCAGAGTTGTCCTTGACTCCAGCCGGCGTCTTGGTGGGACACTATGCCTTGCCATTCCATGCGCAAGTGATGACAGTGAATGGCGATCTTGTCACGCGGGGAGTCTGTGCGCTATGTCTCGAGTGCCCTGGCTAAATACAAACCTTTGCTGTCGTGTTTGATGTTCAGTGAAGCAAAGACCAGTCGAGACTGGGCCGATCGATGATTCCATAATGTGTGACCATTATTCATAGCATAGGAGCGTGCCTGACTGTGAGTGCCAGACCTTGCGAAACTAAATGTTGATAGCATAAATTGTGATCGCCGTGAAAGTTGCTGACGCGTGGAAGGATTCATTCTCGACGTCTTGCCAAGAGTACTCTGAGGACCCCTATCTTGGATTATATACATATTTACTAACAAACTACGCATGCCGTCTCATTTACCAAACTATAAATTATCGATTACCTCAAAAATAGTGACCAGCAATCAAAAATCTTTTATTTGCCGCCACTACAGTTTCCCCATTTTTGTAGTGCCTGCATTTTGCATTTTGCGGCTCAACATTGGACTCGTGAGCGAATTAAGTACATCGGGGGCACCAAAAACCACTGCTATGATCCTAATTGCACAGTTGAGACTGAAAAAAGACTTGGTAAACAGCCCCAAAAAGGGGAGTGTTATAATATTATTTGCAGTTCACCACGAAATGCTCTCAGCGGCCGCGGTGGTGCAGCGCTTCGGCATTCGTCTCTGCATATTGCGTGGGAGCGAGTTGTTAGACTCATCCCGGGTTCGATTCCAGGTGATGGAGGTCGGCTTGCGAACCATAAACCCTCGCTGACCTTGCACGCTGGCCGTGGGTGACTCACCCAGTACCCTAAAGGTGCTCCGAGTGGAGAGACGGAAGCCAAACGAGCAGACAGTCCTGGCTGTCAAACACCAACAGGGTTCAAAGGCCGCCGCCGTCATCCGAGGAAGTCGATGTCCAGTCCAGGATGCCCTCGCTTGGAAGTGCCCCTAGTGGAGATGCGCAGAGGGACGCTGCCGTGAGAGCTGGTCACCTCACGGTCTCGCTTATCATATTATGACCTGGCCGGCTATAGGCAAAAAGGTGTTGGAAGTACCGTGGGGAACTGGAGCGACCGGGGCCCAACCAAAAAAACGAGATGCTCTCACGATCAGAGGAGGTCAGGTACTGACTGATTCAGTCCTGCATCCGCCAGAATCCAGTGCGGATCTTCTGAAAAACTACTCAAGTTTTCGAAATTAGCGATGAATCGCATTAAAGAGGCTAGTTAATAGGTGATAGTTGGTGGGCCATGCTCAGCCGACGACACGGTTTGGACGATTGCGGTGCCCATTTCGTTGGGCCAATTCGCGCCCATGTTTGACAAGGCCCAACATAATCGAAACGGGAATAATGGGGCTCAGTGGTGAGGCGACTGGGAGGTCAATTACTGGAACTGACCATATCCACCCCGCCTGAGAAACGCTTGCGTGGTGTTCACATACCAAAATGACTTACATATGCTTTAGAAATATGATTATCTGGTCAGAAATCAGAGCCCAAAGATCAAAATTATCGATAAGAGACACTACAAATCATGCGAGATTCCAACAAGGAATTTGAAAATTCCACTTACAGTTGCTCAATTTGACAAGTTTACACTACGCCACAACTTTACATCAGCATGCGGGACGGTGGTCGGCATTTCAGCGAGCAGAATCGTAGGAATCAGTCGTTTCAGAACCTCTTCAAATTCATCCCCGTCGTCATCTCACCACTCGAAAATGAAATCATCGTTATGGTTGCTCGTGTGCTTGACTGTCTTCTCGATCAATGGTCAGCCAAAATCCGAATGGAACTACAACACGCGCGTGTTCGACCTGGCTATCGGCATCCACTACAACAGTTCTGTCACCAACTCTGTAAATGAAGAAAACGTCGAACTCGTGACGAAAGTGATTAGAGGGCTAGCGCGGAGGTTTGATCTAGCCCAAAATAAAGCAAGGATGGCCATCGCCGAGTTCGGATCCAGCGAGACGCTTCTGTTGTCGATCGAACATGGAATCAGCGCTGACAAGGTGATCGAAGCGGCTGAAAAGATCGGTAAAAGGAGCTACTCACCGCCTTTCCCATTCACTGCCGCCGATGTCGGCAAGAGGACCCGCGAGATGGCGTTTGGGAAGAGCGACCGAGTCAATGTTCCCAAGCTGGTCTATGTCTTCACGACATTTTCTGAGAAAGTGGACGAAATCAGTGAAACCGAACGAGAGCGAAGAGTCCAAGAAATCATCAAAACTGACGCCCATGCCGTCTTCTTTCATAGCTTTACCATGCCAAATGGAGGTACACTACAAGCGCTTCTGGTAGGCGCGCTCAATGTGACTCGTGAACAAGATGGTGGTGTCTGGTACGGGTGGAATGGCGGTTTCTATGAGGCTATTACTGTGCACGATCTTCCAACCGAAATGCGAAAATGGATCGAGGGCAGTCTATCCAGCTGTGTTTTCAAGAACTGGCAGGGACCGTGCACGAAAATGGGACCGAACAACTGCTCAGCTGCCGAGTACTACGAAACTGCAACTTTCCAGAATTGGACGGTTCAAGAGCGCCCACCCGACGATCGAATCCACTTATACTGCATGAAAAATGGTTCGATTGTGCCCATGCCTTGTACGGACAGCTGCCAAAATCCCAGCACCCCTACTCACACCTCGGATAGTGTCACGCCTAGCACCAGCCCCATCGGCACGCCCACTTCGAGTGCTCCTGGCGACGATGACAAGGAAGACGAAGAAGACCCGGACGATGGCCTGTACTGGAACGACGACCCGTACATCGTCAAGCTGCAGCGCACTCTGATCGGCCTGAGCATCGGCTGTGTCATCGCCATCCCGATCGCTGTCGCCGTCGTGCTCTACGACATCCGCCTGGTGAGGGAACAGAATGCCCAGAAGAAGATGATGGCTTCGACTGCCCTGGGGTCGTCAACAGCCGAATGGAGTGTTTCGGCCCCGCCTGAACTGTCGCTGACGCCAGTCGATGACTTGGTCAAGAAGTACGCCTCCAAGTAGGGTGTGCCATGACCATCGTGATGAACGAATGATCCTGCAGCCTGTTCTTTATGCTGTGTTTTTTCTGTGATGATGATTCTTTTGTATCAGAAGGCTACTAATCATGAAAAGAACCACTTCAATGAGGATAACTGAATGCAGCACACATGAAACACAGCCCACTCTTGTTGTGATCATTGCGCCTGGAATTCTTGGGGGTGTGGCTAGTGCAGTTGGCTCAGTAGGGAGGAACCAAGGCAGTATGAGCAGACCACCAGGAAAGATCAGGGCTTTGCCTTGCTCGTTTTCGTTCGCAACTGATTGATCTGAATTGGTAAGGAGCCTCTTTACATTTGATCAGCCCATTTGGCAGAATCGTTGTCCGGTCAGGGACTTCAGGTACCATACTCTCAACCTGACTGAGATCGTCGTTTTTCTTTGGTTCGTAGGGGAAGAGTCCGGGAGTTGACTCCTGGGCAGCATTCGGTTTGTCTGTGGGAAGATCTGGGACTGCTGAGACATCGTCGCGCATCGTGCTCGTAAAGGATCCTCAGGTCGTGACAGCGCCGTCAGCAATAAGACTGTTCGCCAGCGCGGGTGTCTTAGGGCTGCGTGCATTCATCCTGCAGCCAGGCTAGTGTCAAGCTAGTTGCAGACACATAGAGGCGCGGCATATACGCCTGAGGCGTTAAAACACCCTCAGCGTGTATGGCATACACGCTTAGGGTAGGAATCGGGACCTTAGAGATCGATACTCCTTTCTACCAGGCCATGGCTATAGAAGACGTTGTAAGATCAACCCAAACCCATCATCACGTGAGCCCAGAAGATCAGTCTCGCACGCTCACACAACACTCTGTGTTTGCCATAGTACGGTAAGCAGCTCTCGCAGGACCAGAGTAAAGGCTAGGCGAATCCATGAAATCCCACTCTGTTCTATTTGCTTCCCACAGCTCATGTGCCTCGAATTGAATGGTGTGTTCTTTGCGAGCTCTTTGCTGCATTCGATGACTTCATGACGCTTTGTTGTACGCACTTTATTCGTCAATGCAACCGCGTCAATGCAGGTAATGAAAAAGGCAACACATGGCCCCCTTTTAGAATGCATGACCTCGCTTGATCGCGGTGCAGGTTTGGGAATGTTATCTGCAGAATGCGAATCGATTAATTTGCCATGATGTCCTTGCAAGCTGATTGCTAGAATTTCGTTGCGTAGTCTAAACTCTGGAGCCTATTCCCTCACAATCAGTCTCAGGCGCATCCTTGTTCTCGTCACATCCTTACGATCAGGCCGCACAACCATTTAACACATCCTGCTAGCTCTAAGGCCCAGTTTTTCTATTATCTTGAAAAGGCTCTGACTTCTTCCTGAGTATCGTTTTAACTAGCCTCTTTGATGCGATTCATCGCTAATTTCGAAAACTTGAGTAGTTTTTCAGAAGATCCGCACTGGAATCTGGCGGATGCGGGACTGAATCAGTCAGTACCTGACCTCCTCTGATCGTGAGAGCATCTTGTTTTTTTGGTTGGGCCCCGGTCGCTCCAGTTCCCCACGGTACTTCCAACACCTTTTTGCCTATAGCCGGCCAGGTCATAATATGATAAGCGAGACCGTGAGGTGACCAGCTCTCACGGCAGCGTCCCCCTGCGCATCTCCACTAGGGGCACTTCCAAGCGAGGGCATCCTGGTCTGGACATCGAATTCCTCGGATGACGGCGGCGGCCTTTGAACCCTGTTGGTGTTTGACAGCCGGGACTGTCTGCTCGTTTGGCTTCCGTCTCTCCACTCGGAGCACCTTTAGGGTACTGGGTGAGTCACCCACGGCCAGCGTGCAAGGTCAGCGAGGGTTTATGGTTCGCAAGCCGACCTCCATCACCTGGAATCGAACCCGGGATGAGTCTAACAACTCGCTCCCACGCAATATGCAGAGACGAATGCCGAAGCGCTGCACCACCGCGGCCGCTGAGAGCATTTCGTGGTGAACTGCAAATAATATTATAACACTCCCCTTTTTGGGGCTGTTTACCAAGTCTTTTTTCAGTCTCAACTGTGCAATTAGGATCATAGCAGTGGTTTTTGGTGCCCCCGATGTACTTAATTCGCTCACGAGTCCAATGTTGAGCCGCAAAATGCAAAATGCAGGCACTACAAAAATGGGGAAACTGTAGTGGCGGCAAATAAAAGATTTTTGATTGCTGGTCACTATTTTTGAGGTAATCGATAATTTATAGTTTGGTAAATGAGACGGCATGCGTAGTTTGTTAGTAAATATGTATATAATCCAAGATAGGGGTCCTCAGAGTACTCTTGGCAAGACGTCGAGAATGAATCCTTCCACGCGTCAGCAACTTTCACGGCGATCACAATTTATGCTATCAACATTTAGTTTCGCAAGGTCTGGCACTCACAGTCAGGCACGCTCCTATGCTATGAATAATGGTCACACATTATGGAATCATCGATCGGCCCAGTCTCGACTGGTCTTTGCTTCACTGAACATCAAACACGACAGCAAAGGTTTGTATTTAGCCAGGGCACTCGAGACATAGCGCACAGACTCCCCGCGTGACAAGATCGCCATTCACTGTCATCACTTGCGCATGGAATGGCAAGGCATAGTGTCCCACCAAGACGCCGGCTGGAGTCAAGGACAACTCTGGGCCCAGGGAGACGCTCCATCCAGAAGACACGGAAACATTGTTCGCTGGCTTCCCAATGCCGCTTTTCCCAAACGCCAGCTTCTGGGCTTGATTTGAGCATCCATGCTATGCTATGCCATTTTAAGTCGCCCAAGCACGTTGCTATGCACTAACGGGACGTCAAAATACGCTCATAGTTTCTGACCGATCTCGCGGCAAACTTTTGAGCACGTTTCAGCTCGTCACACAAACCTTGTTGATTGTCAGTTGGGGACCATGTGCAGCATCCATGTTCAAGCCGGGGCCTCGCACATTGAATGTAGACGCTGTGAAGAACCTTTTAAGCCAATTTGCCAAATTTTTGTCGAAAAGCGCCAATCATTCGCCTTGCTGAGCGAGCGATTTCCTGGCAATGCTGGGCGAAGCGCATGTTTGATGAGAATTGGACCCCCGAGGTATTTGGCCGAATCAGAAAAATTAATTGGCTCCTCCTGAAGGCTGACAGTCGGCAAATCTATTGCCTTGTGATTGAGTCGGAAGACGCAAGCTCGAGTTTTCTCGCTGTTGAAAGAGAGGCCGAGGGCCGCGATTTTATTGGCAAGAAAGTCGATTCCTGATTGCAATCGGATTTGAAGTGCCGCACAATTTTCAAATAAGTGGATGTCCACTGTGAGCCTACCCCACCCACGCTCCTATGTAGTCTGCGCGTCTTTTATGGATGGTCCCTGACAGATGGACCAAAAAAGATGTGAGAGTGGACAGTCAAATGTCATTGACCGCATCCGCGTCTCTGGGTGGG